>LR750188.1:529579-587357 GCA_902729485.2 Mus minutoides | reverse complement strand
CCCTCTCCCTCTCCCTCTCCCTCTTCCTCTCTGCATGCATATGGAGGTGCCTTAGGGTTTCATTTCTGTGAAGCGACAACAAGACCTAGGCCACTCTTATAAAGGGAAACATTTAATTGGGACTCGCTTACAGGTTAGAGGTTCAGTCCATTATCATCACGGCAGCATCCAGGCAGGTATGGTGCTAGAGGAGCTGAGAGTTCTCCATCTCAATTTGCAGGCAGCAGAAGGAGATTATTTTTAATAGGCAGCCAGGACCACTTCCACAGTGGCACCTTTCCTCCAACAAGGCCACACCTCCTAATAGTGCCTTTCCCCGTGGGTCAAGCATTGAAACATATGAGTCTATGGGGACCAGACCTGTTCAAACTACCACAGGAAGTCAGAGATCAACCTTGAGTGTCATTCCTCACGAGCATCCAACTTGGTTGTTTGAGAGAAAGTCACTCACTGGCCCAGAGCTCCCCAGTTAGGTCAAGCTGGCTCTGTTTCCAGTGCTGGGGTCAAATGCACGCACTGATACCCCTGGCTTTTTATGTGGCTTCTGAGGTTGGGACTCAGGTCCTCCCACTTGGGTGGTAAGCACTTGATTGACTGAGTACTCTTACTGGGATTTTGGTCCCAGGATCTTATGGGCAATACTTGGGTTTTAAACCAGAGAGAAGACAGTGCCCGTTCTCTGACTCCCCACGTGTTTCCATTTGTCATGATCTGCATGGCAACATGGCATGACAGTGGCATGTGTGACAGCGGCTTGCCAGAAATACCGGAATGCAGAATAAGACTGATCACAGATCCCTGAGCGTTCTGCCCACAGGGGGACGATTGGTCTGTTGCCCCTAAGTGAGTCTGAAGGCCCACATTAAGCAGGGAGTGGTTTCTATAAGATTTGTCTAAATAAGAAAATTAAGTAGTCTTTTCTAATTAGGAAACTGGTATTTTAAGCAGTTCCCAGTGCCTCGCTTGGGAGTCAGCCAATACCTGAATTTTAGCCTGGACTCTGACAGTGTTTAGCTATATGGCCTTAAACTTGGACTTGGTACTTCCTCATTGCTGCGTTCCTGTGATGGCAGTGCTGTCACTTGCCACCAGCTTATTCTGCAGGGTGATTGTAACAACCACAGAAGACATTAAAATGTTTAGATGCAATAGCAACAATTTGCCCATTGCATTTCTAGGACTGGGAAATACTTTTTTAGATGAGGTCTTCCTTTGTGGCCAAGGTGGCTTCGAACTCAAGCAATCCTCCTGCCTTAACCTGAGCGCTGGGGTTGCAGGCACGCCTCACCAGGGTTGGCTCTATTCCAACTTTCTTGTCTGCTGCCCTGTGTAAGTGTGCAATGGGCCCTCACAGCTCAGTTCTTTGGGGTGAGGGAAAGGGGCAAGGAGGTCGCAAAGCATCCGTGTGTGTCCCTTTGGTGTCAGCAAGAGCTTGTTACAGAACGCCTTCTTACCATTTTATTTATCAAGAAGAGTTCCCTCAGCCAAGATGGCAGTCAGATCATAGCTTGGATGGTTGAAAAACAAACTGATCGCTATAATCTTTGTAATCTCACAGTTATCTCTGTGCTTCTTGAAGCTTGGCTCACACTTGCATTGTGTGCCCCACGACAGGATACTGAACACAAAGTTATGAGCTCGTGACAATCTTATGGGAGTTTCTTTCTCCCTGTTGCTCTCTCGCTAACATAAGAGAACTGGAAAATTAGCTGTTAAAGAGACTGCTGTTTCGGATGGGCAATGATTTGGGCTGGTTCACTTTGCCTGCCTGGTAGGTAAGTTCATATTTAGTAGTAGTTTGTGACCCTCAAACAGGTAATGAGTTATCATTAATTTGGCCAGACAGCTACACCTGATTTCATTAAAACGTGCAGTCTGCTGACTCACTGAAATTGCTGCCTTCCAGGCTCCGCCCCACCCCCCCAAGTATAGCAGTCTCTTCATTGTTGAAGTTGCTGGTAAATGTTAAGAGAATTCTATTGCTATCAATGGCCTTGTTGCTAGATACATTACTCTTATCTAATTAGGAAGATACATTGTAATGAAACTTTCTAGTTATTCCTTAAAAAAAAAACAACCCACATTTAAATAGGCTATAATACATGCTGTATTCTCCTTTAATAATAGTCAAATAATACAGGAAAAAACTGCTTCTGCCAACCCCTCCTAGTTTTCCTATTTCCTACTTTTGTGTATGTGAATATATAGGTATTTATATATTGCCTTAGTTAGAGACACTAAGAGACACCATGACCAAGGCAATGCTTATAAGAACAACATTTAGAACTTGGGAGGCAGAGGCAGGCGAATTACTGAGTTTGAGGCCAGCCTGGTCTACAGAGTGAGTTCCAGGACAGCCAGGGCTATACAGAGAAACCCTGTCTCGGGAAAAAAAAAATTAATCGGGGCTGCTTATGGGTTCAGAGGTTCAATCCAGTACCGTCAGGGTGGGAAGCATGGCAGCATCCAGGCAGGCATGGTACTGGAGAAGGAGCTGAGAGATCTACATCTTCATCTGAAGGCAGCTACCAGAATACTGCCTTCCAAGCAGCTAGGACTAGGGTATTAAAGCCCATGCCACAGTGACACACCTACTCCAACAAAGCCACACCTCCCAACAGTGCCATTTTCTAGGCCAAGCATATACAAACCATCACAAATATGTAAGGAAAAGGATATGTTTTTGTCTGGTATATATAGATATCTACTTTAACTTAAGTGTGGTTGTATTTGCTTCCTTTTTTTCCTTTTAATTGTGTTCCCCTTAAAGCTATTTTGGGGGTCCTCCCAAGTTGTTCTATAAGAATATACATGGTATTTTAAACTACTAGGTAGTATTCTAAAATGTAGGCTTATAATACTTTAACCAGATGGTCACATACATTCTAAATTTGCAAGCAGAAGTTTTGGGCAGAAATGTATGAAGATTTCTATGTCTTAGAAGTAAATTTATTATTTTAACTGATAAACAAGAGCATAAAAATTGTACATTTTATGAAGTGCTGTGTGATGGATAATTTTATTTTATGGGGCCAAGGGAAAGGTAGTAATAGGCTGCATGTTGGCCAAGGTGTATCTCTTTTGTTTGTGATAAAGGCAGATTCTGGTTTCTGTTTCTGTTCTCATAATGGTTTCCTCCTGAGGCTCCTTCAAGGCTGTATTTATAGTCCTCTGATGCTGAAGAATATGTCATTACTCAAAGTGATCGTATCCCAGGAGCATGTGGGTGAAAGTGTTGGACACTAAACAGTAAAAACAGCAAACAACACACAGAAGTCCCCAGATGAAGAGCTTCTTTCTGTGACATGATCGTGAGCCAGATGAAGGCTTCATTCTCCTGTTTGGAGTTGGCAGAGGCTGATGACCAGACATTGGATGGAGGTTCACCTCAGAGGACAGTTGTCTGTGACTCTACACCATGAGTTTGATACCCAGGTCTCCTGGCATCAGCCTTGGGGGCAGGGTGTCATAGGTCTCTCCTCCAAAACAGGGTACATCGTTCTCTCCTTTCCATATGACTAAATTATTTTGCCATAGATGAGGAGATTTTTGATCTTGTAGGGGATCAGTCGGATTTACCTTTTCAAAAGAAGGAATTACTGCCTAAGAGGGAAATCCATAGCAAGCCAGAAAGCGTCTAAGATGGAAACAGCAAAGCTAAGGCAGACACAGAAAACACAGTAACTGCACTTGCTTTGCTCAGATGACTTGAATACATGCGATAGGTCAGGCTCTGCGTAAGGCAAAGCCACTTATACTCATAGAAGCGATTTAGCCAGATCCGGGTCAGACAGTTGGCATGTTGTGGGCTTGTCTTGCTTCTAGAGAGTGTCCTCTCAGTCCTACCCATGGTCATGGTTCCCTACCTTTGGCTTTGCTTGTTCTGAAAGACAATTTCCCCCTACGTGAACTGTAGCCCCAAGCGCTTGTCTCTTCTGATCATGATGATCTTGGTGGATATCTGAAGGTCTCTAGATAGTCAATATAACAGAAGGAAAGCCAGCTCTGGTCTACATGCTAGGCAAATTCTTTAGAGGAGAAAGAGGATTTCCTAAGCTGTAATATCTTGATAAAAAAAATCCCCCAAGTTACACACTCCTGGAAACAAATGCTTTTCACCAAAAAAGTTTCTGCTGATTTCATTTTTTTTTTCTGCTGGAGAAAAGAAGGCTCCATCGTGTGAACTTGCACTGATCTCAGCCATCATGTCCACCTCTGAATCATTATGCCCACTGTTGAAACCAGAGCATGAAGAGAAGGAAGAATGTTTTCCTTATTGTCTGAGACATAGAGCAATGAGTACCCAAAGAACAAGTACCTTCCGACCTTGAGAAAAGAACTGACTGTCTCTAGGCCGGACTTCCCTGTCTCTGTGGGGACAACGGGCCACTCTTGTTTGCTAGACTAGACTTGGGGAGGGAGTCTGTGTACATGGACCAGTGGGTGCTCCAGTGTAATCTTTATTTCTCTTTCTTTCTACATTATGTACTATGTCTTTTTATCTCTATATGTATCTATATCTTACATATTGCTCAACTCCCTTAGGTCTCTGGCTAGCCTTGGAACATCCGGTCATCACATAAAAACATGTTTCTGCAGAGTTCGTTCTCAGATGTGCAGGCTGGAAGGGACCGATGGCCTCAGGCCACCGTATGGGCAACAACATCCCTTGTTCATTTGTAAAGCGTACTCCTCTACCATTTTCCTGCCAGAGTGAATACAAATCAAAGTGTCAGTTTCTTTACTGAACTAACAGTTTTCCCTCTTCTGTGAAGAGAGNTAAAAACATGTTTCTGCAGAGTTCGTTCTCAGATGTGCAGGCTGGAAGGGACCGATGGCCTCAGGCCACCGTATGGGCAACAACATCCCTTGTTCATTTGTAAAGCGTACTCCTCTACCATTTTCCTGCCAGAGTGAATACAAATCAAAGTGTCAGTTTCTTTACTGAACTAACAGTTTTCCCTCTTCTGTGAAGAGAGATTTTTAGTTGCATTTGCTTTGTGCTCCAGGCTGGTGGCATCACAGTGTGCCCTCTGACACTGTGGGAAGCCATAGCGATCCTCCCCCCCCACCCCCCACCCCCCGCCTGGTTCCTTCTGGTGCTGCCCGTGACTACATCCAGGTCCAAGCAGAAGTGAAACACTTGGTGGCAAAGCCTGGGGCATACACTCTGGAACTGTGTGTGGGAAGCTGTGAACCCTGGGGAAAATGACACACATACAGACAGACACACACACATACACATAAACACATACACACACATACACACACATACATACACACACACATATACACATATACACATACATGCACACACACATACATACACATACACACACATGCATACACACATATACACATATACATACATGCACACACATACATACACATACACACAAATATTTGCATACATAAATATACACACATGCATACATACACACATGCACACACATACACACATACATGCACACACACATAAACACACACACATACACACACATAAACACATACATACTTACATACACACATACATATACACATACATACACATGCACACATAAACACACACATACATACACACATACATACATACATACACACATACATACACACACATAAACACATACATACACACACATACACACACATACACACACATAAACACATTCATACACACACACACACCACACCTCATGGAGGCATGGATGCATACAAATGTACAAGTGTGTATACACACGTGCCTACCTGCACACACTCTAAAGAAGACCCAAAGGCACTTTTGTGCAGTCCTTGTTAAACAAAGCCACTTCTGTTTCCTTTCATATATGAGCCTGCTTCTTTTAGGTGCAGAGGACATAAACAGGGTGGAATTTAATGTCTCTGTGGTGCTATCAAATCAGAGATCTTTCAAACAGATGCTGTGGTTATAAGACTTTTATAAAACAAGCCAAGCAACTGAACATAGGTTTGTGGGAGTGTGTCTCTGTGTGTGTGTGTGTGTGTGTGTTTGTTTATTGTTCAGAATGGGAAAGCGACTAGCTGGCCAAAATCAATTCTTTCTCCCTACCCCATTTATCTCAAGTTTATGATAGGTCTGAAAAGACCCCTTTAATCTCTTAGCTGATCCTTTCTTTGTGATTCCTTTCAAGCCTTAACAATTTCCCATTAAGTCATCCTCAGATAAATGAAGTTGAATACGGAGTCTCCAGGGCTGAGCTGAGGGGGAGGGGAAGGGGAGAAGTCGGGAGATGGCCTAGTGCAAGCTGCAGACTAACCTGAGGGCTCACTGTCTCCCCAGCAAGGCACAGTGATTTACAACCCCAGTCCTGCTCCTCAGAGTGTGTATCCCCAAGACATGAAGAATGGAAGGGATGAAAACACCATTTGTTCCTGACTTTGCTGATGTATAGGTTTTTAAGGAGGTTCTCCCGCCAGGACAGGTCACCCTTGACTGATGACTTTGCTACCGGCTTTGATTTCAGCTTCCCACCAGGGCGTGCCAAGAGAAATCCATTAAGGTTTAAATTGTCCTATAATTTCTGCTTGCTTCCGGTGACTCTACTGCATATCCAGTAAACAAGTAAGTCACGCCCGAGGCTTGTCACTACACACTATGAAAATGAAAGAAACACAGATGCTTTTTTTTTTTTTTTTCTTTCAGGCTGACACCTGAACCTTTCTTTGGTCAGGGAGAACTTTGGCCAGGTGATGTTCGTTTTTTTTCTTGATAAATCAGAGTCTTGTGAGAGCGTTCTAAGGGATGGGAGGTGGCCGCAAAGCTTCCTCTTAGCATTAATGTAGACAAATGAACAGTGCTGACATTACAAAGGACTTTCCAGCTATCTCATCTCCTGCTGAGTGATTCAGCCATCACTGCCTGTACTGAAGGATCCACACCATGTGACCTCAGAAGTAGCCTTCTTGACTCAAAGGGAAGGATGAAGAAAAGGAAGAGAAAAATCACAGAAAACAGCCTTAGTTCTTTTCCTCTTGAAATCTCTGTATTAGTAAGTTGCAGGAAAGTATTTTCATGTCTGACAAAAGTGGATGATCTTTCTCTGCCTCCTCCTCCCCTTCTCTCTCATATATCCTAAGTTGATGTTGAACTTACTTTGTAGGTAAGAATGACCTTGAGCCGGGGGTGGTGGCACACGCCTTTAATCCCAGCACTTGGGAGGCAGAGGCAGGTGGATTTCTGAGTTCGAGGCCAGCCTGGTCTACAGAGTGAGTTCCAGGACAACCAAGGCTACATAGAGAAACCCTGTCTCGAAAAACCAAAAAAAAAAAAAAAAAAAAAAAAAAAAAAAAAAAAATGACCTTGAATTTCTGATCTTTCTGACTCTACCTCCTAGGTGCTGGGATTACAGACATGTACCACCATGGTCCCCACTAGAAAGGCTGAGACAGGAAGACTGCCCTCTATTCTAGCCTGCCTGGGTCACATTGTTCTGTCAGGCAGACAGAACAATGTATAGCAAGACTATCTAAACCAAAGAAAACACCAGAGGCTGAGAGATGGCTTAGCAATTGAGATTCTGTACTGCTCTCACTGAGAACCTGAGTTTGGTTTCCAGCCCCCACATCCAGCAAGTTCACAACTGCCTGTAGCCCTAGATCCAGGGAATCTGAAACCCTCTGGCCTCTGAGGGCAGTGTAGGCAAACTCACAAACTCACACCCAGGCAGACATGTGTACACATACTTTAAAAAAAAACAACTTTAAAAACAACAAACAAAAACTTCAAACAAACCCCGAACAGCAACAATAACAAAAAAACAAAATAAGAAAAAGGTACCTAAAGAACATATGAAATAATAGCACACACAGGATGGTTTCTGGGATCAGAGAAGCAGATATCTGTGTCAGTCTGGCTTTGTAAGTTAGGGTCCCTGGAAAAGTAGAAAATATTTGTGGAATTTGAAAACCTTTCATCATGGAAAATTTCAGACATACGCACACGCATGCGCACGCACGCATGCACGCACACATGTATGTGCACGCGCACACACACTTTAACCTTATCCTTTCATTACCCACTCAATATCGGCACAAGGAGATAGGACTTTGAATAGTCTCCATCAGTCTCTCTCAAGTGGATTATCTTGCTGGTCATATTAGATATAATTTTTTATCTGTAAATAGGTCAGTCAGTGTGTATCTGTGTAAAAGGCATGGTGTTCTTCTGCCCCCCTCTTTTTCTCTTTCTCTCTTTCTCTGTCACATCGACAGTATAACTACAATACCTAAAAAAATCCCACCCTTTGTTCCTCAATGTTGTTAATACTTTATGCACTTTTTGGACTGACTGGTTGGGGGACTTTCAGGCTAGGGGAAGGGCAGGGAGGCACAGCAGGTCATTGGAGACCCTGTCCACACTGCTTCTGTCTGGTGTCCATAGGTATAATTAGGCCATGACCTTTGCAGACCCTCACACAGCAACTAACTAATGCAAAGCCAAAGGGGGGGAAGCATCCCAGACTTCCTGGCTTCGGGGAATCTCCTTGGGTCTGCTCCGTGCCCCCTCTTACCCTGGGTGGGCTAGGCCTGCAGAGTCCCACACTATGGGCCAGCCTGCACTGCCTGCTTACAGCAGCTGTGGACACTATGGGCCAGCCTGCACTGCCTGCTTACAGCAGCTGTAGACACCATTTGTTGTCTTCAAAGATCTTTTCTTATTCCTGGGCCCGCCGCTTGGGTGGGATCCGTGGCATTCTGGGAAATTTTCAGATCGGATAGTAATTACAGAGTGGTGTAAGTCACAGAGGTGTGGGGGAGGATGCTAAGTCTTAGAGTGAAGGAGGGGACAGCAAGGACAAGGAGGCCTTTGTCTTCCACTTGAACCACTTTAGCACAGTGTTCAGGGGAGATGGCCTAGATGGACCCCATGAGACAAGAGCTTCTTCACATATTTTTTTCAACTTTTCAGACAGAAGTCACACAGTCCTATGCCTGGGGCTACCTGGAATATTGAGCTCAATTAGTCAAAACCTTTTAGACCATTGTTTTAGGTTCATTTGTATTTTCTCCAAATTTGGGCCTGGTCACTACTAACTATCAGTAATAACTGTGACAGGAAGTGACCTAGCATACATTTTCAGAGGTTCAATCCATTATCAGCATAGCAGGAAGCCTGGCAGCCTGCAGGCAGACATAGAGCTGGAGAAGGAGCTGAGAGTTCTACATCCAGATCCATAGGCAACAGGAAGAGAGAGCCTCTGTGCTTGGCTCGAAGCCCACCCAGTGGCACTCCTTTTCCAAGGAAGCTACACCCCCTCCCCCAGCAAGGCCACATCTCCTAATAGCCCCACTCCCTGGTGACCAAGCATTCAAATTGGTGACCCTACTGGGGCCATTGTTATTCAAGTCTCCACGGACTCTCACTGTCTCTCTCTACAGGTGAAGCCACTCGAGACTGCTTAAGAGTCTCTGGTTTCATAAGATATCTCAGTCTCACTTAGGGATTCATCATCCCTCCCTAATCCACTGAGAGAAGAAACGTTCAGTGACATTCCTAGTGCAGTGGTTCTGCCTTGGTGCCATCGGGTGCAAGGTGCCAAAGAGACAGAGTTACCTTCAGGTTCTCATCTCTGCCTCCTTCTGGGGCTGTCTGGCAGGGTGGAACTCCCCCGCCCTGCCACCCCCTCCCCCATCCCCCTTCTCACCCTTTCTTTCATTTTAGATAAAGTCTTGTGAAGACCACAGTAGACCATTATGTACCTGAGGCTAAATTTGAACTCCTGATCTATTTATTTATTTATTAGTTTTTCGAGACAAGGTTTCTCTGTATAGCCCTGGCTGTTCTGGAACTCACTCTGTAGACCAGGCTGGCCTCTAACTCAGAAATCCGCCTGCCTCTGCCTCCCGAGTGCTGGGATTAAAGGCGTGCGCCACCACACCTGGCTGGTCTTTTTATTTTTAAAGAGAGTGTTTCACTGGGTTTACGGTTCCAGAGGATTAGTGTCCATGATGGCAGAGCAAAGCCACGCCATGGCAGCGAGAAGAGCTGAGAGCTCACATCTTGAACTGCAAGCAGGTGTGGCAGCGAGCACACTGGGAGTGGCATGGGTCTTTTGAAACCTCTAGCTCACCCTGAGCCGGTGACAACGAAGCTCCTCTGTCACAGGCACACTTCCTAATTCTGAACACTTCCACCAGCTGTGGACCGCGTATTCAAAAATGTGAGCTCCAGGACGCCACGGCTAGACAGAGAAACCCTGTCTTGAAAAACAACAAAACAACAAAAAAACCCCCCAGAAAACCCCCCAAACAAACAAACACCCAAAAATGTGAGTCTAAGGGAGCTGGTCTTGAAACTATCTGTGCCATTCTATAGGGTGAAGCCCCGTTCTCGTACCCACCACAGAGCGTGACATTCTGTAGGGTGAAGCCCATCTGCTTTGCAGCTCTGAATCTAGGTGGCAAGTCTGTTTATTTGTTTGTTTGTTTGTTTGTTTTTGGTTTTGGTTTTTCGAGACAGGGTTTTTCTGTCTAGCCCTGGCTGTCCTGGAACTCACTTTGTAGACCAGGCTGGCTCGAACTCAGAAATCCACCTGCCTCTGCCTCCCAAATGCTGCGATTAAAGGTGTGCACCACCACGCCCAGCTTCTAGATCCTTAAAACGCATTCACTCTGTGTGGTGCCTGTGTTTCTCCTGCCTCTTTTGGGCACAGGATGGAAATGCTTCCTAGGTTCTCAAGGCCTAATTTGTCTTAGGCTCCTGTTTGTCCATTTTTTAGCACAGATGACTGCCATCATCAGTGTTCCTTCACAGGCTACTTAGGCTATAGTGCCACCATGTACAAGAATCTCACTCTGACTAACTACTTCCCACCATGCCTCAGCTCTCAGTCCATTCCTCACAGGCTGCTTTGGTTTGAATGTAAAATGGTACTGACAGGACAGTGTGTTTGAATACTCAGTGACATTATATTATAAGGCTGCGCATCCTTTAGATGCCTCGCTGGAGCAAGTGGCTTTCTTGGGTAAGGACATTGACAGACTCTAGTGTGGTCAAGATTTTGGCTCAAGCGCTTTGCTTTCTGATTCCTTGAGATGTGAAGAAATTCAGTGACATGAACACTTCTGTGCTCCTACCACCAGCTGAACTGTGAGCTAAAGTGGATCCTTCTTCTGTGGTCTATGCCAGATGCTTTAGACACATCAGAGAAAAAGTAAGAGATAGCAGGGCCTTACCAGCATCTAAAGCATCTGGCACCCTGGTCCTCTCCTTTGAAACACTGGTCACATCTGCAATTTTTTATAGTGATTATAGGGTTATGTGGTTATGCCTGTTTCTCCTTGAATGTTAACACATATAGACAATTGAAGCCTGCAGACAGGAACCATGGTTCCTCTGACACTATCTCTTCCTTGGGCTCAGCACAGTCACTGAAATCCTTTGCAGACATTGATTAAATGTGAAATAAACACTCCATCTAAGGAGAAGGTCCATGCTGGTAAATGTGGAATGTTGATCATGGAAACAGAAGGGAGAAGAGGAAAGGCGGAGGAGAGCTGGAAGATATTTGTGGATTTCTGGCTCGATGGCTGCCTCCTCTTAGCATGTTGCTCAACATACTGTTCCCAAGAGTTGATCCATTAAAGAAGGAAAGGGAGCCATAGGCACGATACATTGACGAGTGTGCCAGATGTATTGGCCTTTGGAGTTTCACAAAGAAAACTTATCTGACTGAAAAATAATACAGTGGGAAGGAAGAACTAATTTTGGATGGGGAGCACAGAGAAAATGATGACCTCTTGACCTACCGGTTACATACAGTACCGGTGACTCTCCAAGTGAAAGTATTGAGCACACAAAGGTAGGGCTGGAGATGAAGGTGTAACTGGATGAAAATGTACTCAGCAGAATACAAATTCACTATGCAGTCAGAGTGTGTCAGCCATTTAAGGGAAAGGCTTGATACACAGAAGTGCTTTGCCGGAACACTATGTTGGCAGAAAGTTCTGACCCAGGAGCAGATATGTTTAAGAATAAGGAGGTATTCTGGTGAGGCTCAAACTGCTTAGCAGAGTGAAACTACCTCTGCTAATTGTCTGGCCAATACCACCCTCATGCCCTTTATTTTGGAAATACATTAGTTGGGATGTGAAAGGTGCCCGGGTCAGTTCCTTTTCTTACGTTTTCTAATGTAAGAGGTATCCAAGGAGTAGAGTAGCAGCCCAATGATACTTGTGGCAAGCTCTTTGAAAGAGATACATCAGTGTCCAGAGCCCTGCCATTGACAGTAGATAAATGATGGAAACAACCCCAATTCATGTCCAGATGAATGGACCAAGTGTGTGCACGATAGAATATTAGTCAACTTCCAAAATGAGGGAAAGTCCAACACATACTACATACTACATACTACATACTACAGTGTGGATGGACCTTGAGGCTGTTGTGCTAACTGAAATGTCAGTCATGGGAGGACAGCTGTTTTATGAGTCTGCTTAGGAGCAAAGCAAGAGGTCCCTCGAGAACTCACCTTCGAAGAGACAGAAGGTATAGCAGTGATTGGCAGAGGCTAAGGGGGAGAGGGGAATAGTTACACAGTTGGTAAGGGTGAGAAAGTTCTAGAAGCAAGTGGTGCCAGCTCTGAGACAGTGTGGATGCACTTCATGCCTTCTAAAAATAGATAAAATAGAAAATTATATTGGCACTTTGAACCACAATCAAAACAAGACAAACAGATATAAACCATTTATGCTGGGTACTTTACCCCTCCCTGGGATGACAGAAAACCTGTCAAATAGCATCCAGATAGAGGCTGATTTGGGTTCACATTCAAACAGTTTAATGCTTGTGTGAGGGGTGCAGCCAAGGCATGAGAAGGGCCAGGTCATATCAAGACTCTTGGCCATTTCCTGCAGGGTGTAAGGGAGGAGCTGAAAGGGAAGCTCAGGAGGAGATACGCAAGAAGGCCTTCATACTCATTCCTGGGTGGAATGTGACAGCAGAGAGGCCAGGGGCCCGAGAAGCCCCGTGGATACAACAGATAATCACCTTCCTGTCCAGCATTGTCCCCTGAACACAGAGGCACGACTTCACATGCCATATTACCCTTGTCAGGATGTGCAGTGGAGGTCCTTCTCTCCAGCTGTGCAGCACTGCAGAGGTGGGGCATTGAAGGGACCCTGACCTGGGTCAAAGCCCAGTCTCCTGGAACCTCCCTTGCTTAACTCTTTGAGTCCCAGTGTTTTGTCCTTACCTTTTAGACTCATGGAGAGCCAATTCTAGTCAATAATTTAGAGTTTGTGAATGAAATGCATACATGTCTGTGATTTTAAAAAGGAACTTCCTTCCCTACTAGACTAGAAGATTCTATGGAGACAATATCTCTGCTTCTGCTTTTCTATGACAGTATGCCTCGCCATGGTGCCTGGCAACCCATGCTAATGATGTTTTCTTATAAAAACCTATCAGGTAATAATGGCCATCTTTTTTAGGGATACACACACACACACACACACACACACACACACGTGTTAATACCCAGAAGTTAGAAGCCATAGCTCACCTTATTGGTGTAGGCTTTATTTCTAGGCTCCATGCTGTCTTATAGACTGTCATTGTGTGAATTATGTGAGATAGATTCTCATATACTATTAGGTTCACAGCATCAGAGGGAAGAGAGCCCTGGGGCTTGTTGGTTCATTTCCCAAGTTAAATCCACCCATCCATTATCATTCTAGTACCCTCCAGCTCTTGAGACTCATGCTCCCTTTATAATGACTTCATTTTCCTTGGGGGCTGTCTCTGAAGTATTTTATTTTTATTTTTTGTTTTTCAAGTAAAGTTGGAATTTAGTAAGAAAAAAATAATATGGATTTAATCATAGGTATTAAGGAAAAGGAAGAAGTACTTAAGAGAAGGACAATTTTACACACCCAAGTGTGGGTAAGGACTTCTCAAGAGAGAGAGTTGCATAAATGTGTCTTAACAATAGGAATTTATATGATTTCATTGACTTCTGAGGTTATATTGTTCAGAGGGTTTAGAAGATTAAGTAAAAATGCTGTGGTATATTTATTTTTATCCAAAGAACTTTTCTTTAGAAGATGAGATCACAGGTGGTTTATAGTGCATTGTATGGGTTAATGATGGAAGGGAAAAACATAGGTCAAAAGTCAAATCAAAGGAATCCTCCCAATACATATGTCACAAGGAAGTTAAGATGTGTGTTTTGACTGTAAACATAGTTCATAATTTTGTGAGATCCTCTTCTTTCTCAAGCAGTAGGAGTGTGGGGCTCCTCTCCTTTCTCAGGCTCCCTTAACTTTCCTTGCCTGCCTCTCCTTTCTTCTCACTGTGCCTCTGAGACTCAGTCAGCTAATCTTAAGATAAAGGCTGAAATTCCATTTCCTGAAGTTTCCTTATTCTGAATAGGGATGTAGACCGTACCTATCAAATGCTTCGGGAACTTTCTAAAGCATAACGTTTCTAAAAGTTGTGTTACTAAGGTCTAAGAAATCCCGGTATGATAATAGTCACACCAAGAGATTCTCTGAGAACTTGGGAATTATAGACAGATTGTATCAAGCTACCTCAAACTTTGTTATTTGAGGCATTTCCCTCATTAGGCCGTTGTCTTGGTTACTTTTCTACTGCTGTGAAGGGATACAATGACTAAAGAAACTTACAGAAGAGTTTATTGGGGCATACAGTCTCAGAGGGTTAGAGTCCATGACCATCATGGTGGGGGACATGGCAGCAAGCTGGCAGGCATGCCCCTGGAGCAGTATCAGGGCTTGCATCCTTGTGCAAAAGTTGGAGGCAGTTAGAAACACTGGCAATATCATGGACTTTGAAACCTCGAAGCCCACTGCCATTGACAGAACTCTTCCAACCAGGCCACACCTCCAATTCTCCCCAAACAATTCTATCAACTGGAGCCCAAGCATTCAAATATATGAGTGTATAGGGCCATTCTCATCCAAACCACCACAGCTATACAAAAGGAATTATCTTTCTCTAAACACAACTCACTGCTTGGCAATTTCTTTTCACTATGGAAGAATGGGAACTTTTCTCCAGTGTTCCCCCCTCCAAGACTGAACTTGCACCTAATTAATTCCTGAGACAGTCTGAAGACCAAGGTGCTTTGCTAAAATCATGGATTATGGAGTTGGTCAGGCCCCAGTTAAAATCTGGGCCTGCCCCTTAGCTGTATAATATTATGCTTCAGGTTCTTTGTCTATAAAATAGAGACACCGTGATCTACTTCAGAGTTAACATTTCTCCTAGGCTCCACCGGACAGTTACCTAGCAACAGCCAGGTAGGAGCCTGGCTTGTATAAAAGCTCGGTTTGGCCTCCCTTTCTCTTTCTCTGACCCCTTTCTCTCTGTCCTCTCTCTCTCCCTCCCCCTCTCCCTTTCTGTCCTCTCCCCCCACTTTCTCCCCACGTGTTTCTGGCCAACCTCTTCCCTTCTTTCTCCTCTCTCTCTTTCTGTCTTTTTCTGTCCCCTTTCTTTCTCTGCCTCCACTCCCTCCTCACCCCTTCCCATGTCCCCAAATAAACTTCATTTTATAACTAGACCCGTTGTATGGCTGGTACCTCAGCATGGGCCTGCTAAGGCCATTCTCTCCCGCCACGTTATAAGACGCATCACTCATGAGTTCCTGAAAATGAGAGAATGTTTTTATCTGCTTCCATTTCCCTTAGAGGGACTACTTGACAGTTCTTCTGTGGAAGAAATAGTTGGATAAAGGGCATGTTCAAGGGTGAGCCCAGAACACAAATATGGCCAGGGTAGTAAATTGAGGCCAGTTTACTGATACGAAGTGATTTCACTTATGGGTAGGAAAGGTGGGAGGAGAAAGGGGAAGGCAAACAGACTGATGATGGTGGAGGGTGTTGTGCTGGTTGCTAGGGTATTTCTGCATGTCCCCAAACACTACTCATCCCCACCAACTAATCTGATTATACTCATCAAATCAGTGAAGAAACAAATGAAAGCTAAGGAGAGGGCAGACTAGGTGAACGTAGACACAGGTGCTAGGAGACTGGTTCTTCTCTGGGAATTAGTAGTAGTGGAGAGAGGATTTTGGATTTACAGCCCAACTCCATACCTTCTCCACCCTCCCTGTTCTTATTCTCTCCTTCCCCTCCCCTTCATTTCTTCCTTTTCTTCTTCCTTTCCCTTCTCTCTCCTTTTCCCATGTCCTCCCTCCCTTCCCCCTTTCTAGTGCTCTCCTCTCTCCTCCATCCCTTGCCCCTCCCAATCTCCTCTTCTTTGTCAGGTTAGAAAGATTAAGTCAGGTTTCTTAGAGCTCAAGGGACATGGAAATCTACCTGACTGCCAAGTTCATCAGGATTAGAGTCAATGCAACTAAACAATGGGCGACTTCAGTTACTTTGCAGCCATTTATCTGTGGCTGCCATCTTTGGCTAAGCTTAAATCCACAGCTGAGTAAAGTCTTTGACTTGTACTGTTATTTCAGTGATAGGGTTGAGCCAAGACCAAGAGAAGAGATGCCCAAAATAGAGGCTTTGCATCCAGCCAGACATTCCCTTGCAGTGGGTGATGTCTACACCTGAGCCTAGACAGGAGGATTTTAGTTTCCGGCCTCATGGTGACCAGCTGTTGAGTCTTTGACACATCTTGTAAATCTCTCAGCTTCAGTATGGCTTTGGTGGCTGTCAGAAAGGATCCCGGGAAGGAAAGGGCAAGTGGTAGGCTTCCATCCTTGCCACCCCTACAAGTGATACAAGGACACCAGCAGGCTTTTGTTCAAGGCCATATCTCTCTGCTTAGTACAGAGCCTGGAGCAAAGAAAATGCTCAGTAAGGATTTGCTGAATGAACACATGGTTAGCATAGCACTTTTTACTTTTCAAATAACCACCATGCCTAATAGTTTATCCTCCAGCCTGGTCTCCGTAGCAGCTCTGCAAATGCCCTTGTACCACCCCCACCCCACTTTAAGCTATTCTTTAGTGTCTGTAAAATACCTTTAAGCCCAGGCCTCCTGGCTTCTGCCCTACCACTGAAGTTATTCCCAAACACTGCTGTGAATCACTGGCTGGAAATCCTGAGGACCTCTTAAAAACTGTATTCGTCTTCATGTGTTTGCAATAGAAGGCTTCCTGGTGAGTTCTGCTCCCCTGAAGTTTCATTGTTTGGTAGCTTAACTCTGATCTCCCTGGGTTGCTTTACAGCCTTCCAACCACATATGACCATACACCCTCAAGACTCCCTTTCTTCTTCCATTTATCTGTACCAGTGGGTCAAAGTCCGACTTCTCCTAACCCAGCCCTTACTGGGCTCTACCCTCTGCAACACATCCATCATGCTTTGGGTACCAGCAACTAGACTGATGTCTGTGTTCTTAGTGCTTGAACCCTTCCTATATCTTCAGCCTGTGTGGCTTTCCCACTCCTGAAGCTGTGGGCAGAGGTCCTTTCTTCACTCTTCTCTGGAGTCTATGAGATACCTTCAGTGGTCTCCATGTACATTACTTATGGACCCTCATCTCTGGCTTTAATTTTACTCAGACACTAGTCCCAGGCGTTCCTAGCTGTTCCCATTAGAGGGCCCTTCCACCTTCTCAGAATCAACTGTACTGAAGTCTGCTCCACGTCTACATAGAACTCAACTGCTTTTCTCAACCGGTTATAGCCAGCAATTATTATGGTTCGAGAATAACAAAAGACGATGAGAAAACAGATATTTACATTGCAATTCATAACAGCAAAATTACAGTTAAGAAGTAGCAATAAAAATAACGTTAAGGTTGGGGGTCATCACAACCATATTGACTGTATGAAAGGCTTGCAGCATTAGGGAGGTTGAGGACGGTTGAGTCACACCGTGCGTTTCTCCAGTCTTTCCTTTTCTTGGAAAATCCATCCTCTCCCTTCCTGTCTACTTTCTGCCGACTCACTTCAGTCACACTGGGATGCTTTCTCTGTCTCTTCTCCATCACGCTCTTCACAGGTCCACGCTTTCCATCCCCACCCCACTTCTGTTCTAATGAGTGTAATTATTTTCAAGTTAGTGAATACAGCATCCTACAGCCCCCAGTAGAGCTTGGGGGAGGGGGGTTCGTCTATATTTGGAGCTGGGTTGTCTGGTTAACATTAAGGTTTATACTTTTTCTTGTGGTTCAAGTGGCTTGCCCTTGTTCTGAGTCATGATCAGAAGTGCGGGTCTTCCCTTTTCTTTGCTTAAGTCCTGATCCCTCTTAATGTCTCCGTGTGTCTTGTGACTTCCATGAAGCCTCTCTGGCCCAGGTGGCTCACAAGGGGTTCTTTCTCCTTTGAAACACTTTAGCACTTACCGTTTTCTTCTTAGGTGGGAAAATTACATCATCATGGATACACTGATAGAGAAAATTTTCACTAAGCTCCTTCCTAGGCAGGAGGAAATAGAGTGGAATAAAGAATTACATTCTGATTGTGTGTGTGTGTGTGTGTGTGTGTGTGTGTGTGTACCACACACACTGCAGTGGGCTGTAAGCAGAAAGCAGTCAGATATCTCAGCAATGCAGAGGATTTCTGTTGACAAGTGCCTCAATGAAAACTCAGGGGTGGCGAGTGCCTGCCCTGTCAGGCTAGCCTAGGGCAGCTAAAAGAAATACCCTCAAGCATCCCACCGAAGACACCCCAGCACTCGGGAGGCAGAGGCAGGCAGATTTCCGAGTTTGAAGCCAGACTGGTCTACAAAGTGAGTTCCAGGAGAGCCAGGGCTATATAGAGAAACCCTGTCTCGAAAAACAAAAAACAAAAAACAAAACAAAACAAAAGACACCACTACAATGAGCACTCTGCGCTGGAGAGACGGGAAAGATGGAGTGCACAGTGGAGAGATGGGAGAGACAGTGAAGCTGAGGAGTTTGTACACGATGGAGACTTGCCTGCGATGAAAAACAGGCAGCTATGAGGACCTGAGCAACCACTTGAAGCCATGCTGATGTCAGGCCCAGGCTGCCACCACGGACCATATCTGGATCCATGACTCTACCACAGAGAGGTCTGTGCTGATATCTGTAGCCCAAGTTGCCACCAAAGGCCCTTAGGATGTCTGTAGTCTCAGCTGCTGCCTGAGACCATGTTGATATCTGGAGGTCATACTAATGCTAAGGACTGTGGGACCATGAAAGGCAGCTTGGTTTCTGGTTGAGCTAGATTTGAAACCCCAATGACCCTGCAGGTGACCCAGCAGGTTCCTTTGCAAGGGACAGTAGATGTTTTGCTATGCTCCTGGACATCAGGCTCCTGACACAAGGCCACAGCTCTCCACAGGTCTGTGGACACCAGTCATGGAAGAGCAACGTCCCAAGCCCCTCCACAGGTAGGGGATGTGACCACAGGTCATGTAGCCTCAAGACAGATCTCTATTTTAATGAGGCACCTAAAGGTCTGAAGGTCATAGCCAATAAACCCCTCTTCCCAGACATTCCTCCCTGAAAAAGGTATTTAACCTCAGGCCCACCCTGAGAAAGTGGGGTACAGTTTTTACTCATCAACTTCCCACCATGACAATAAATGTTTTAAAACCGTGGACTGTCTTCTCATCAGGATCGGCTGTAAGGAGCAATGGAGCAGGCCTTCGTCTCCCGCAGGAGGCCTCTCAGAGCTCCCAGCCATGGCCTCCACCAAGCCACGCCCCGCCAGACAAGCCAAGGACGCTCCTCCCCGCGGGACCCAGCCAGGGCCCTCCTCCCGCGTTTTCCCTTCATTCCCAGCCTAGATCCAGCCCACGGGCTCCCACTCCGTTCTCAGCTTCTCTGCGATGTCCAGCAGTGTCTGGGATGCCTAAGAATCTGAGAACCTGACGAACCCGGCCTCTGAGCAAGTCCAGGGACCACCGAGCCAACTCCGGCAGTCCACGGAGACCCCAGACTGCGCTCCCCCCACCCCAGGAGCGGGGTCCTGTGACTTCCCATAGCCCAACACCTGCCCACGCCGGCATGGGGTCTACGCAGTCAAAAGGCCCTTGTCCAGCCTCCCTGAGAGGCCCAAGCCCCCAGAAGACTCGGAGCCCCACCATTTAACCCACAAGGAACCAAACTGATCTGAGTGTCCTATGCTGCCACATGAGGCCCAGGCTGCCACTGAAGACCATGTCTGGGTCTGTGTCCCTGCTGCAGATAGGCTCTGTGTCAATGTTCAAGGCCTGTGTTACCACCAAAGACCATGTAGATGTCCCTGGTCTGGGCTGCCACTGGAGGCTATGTTGATGTCTAAGCACTGTGCTGAGCTTGCCCCACCCCTTTCTAGGCTCACACTTGGGAGAACTGGCCCTGCCCCTCACCTGGGCAGCACTGGAGAGCTGGCTCTGGTGGTGTGGACTCAGGATAGCTGGTCCTGCTCCTTGTCTGTTGTGGCATGGGTGAGGGAGAGGTGCCACCCCTCCACCCCTTGCCACTTGTACAGGTGGGAGAGCTGACCTCTGCCCCTCGCCAGATGCAGCATTCAGTAGAGCTGGCCCTGGTGGCATGGGTGTGTGTGTGTGAGTCACCCCTCCCTGCCCATCTCCCCCAGAACATGAGAACAGCCGAGCTGGTCCTGCCCCTGACAGATGTGACATTGTTGGTGCAGTGCTGGAGAGCTCATCTTGGTGGTGTAGGTACCAAAGAGCTGGTGGGCTGACCAATTCAGCTACTACCCAGGCCCCGATCCAGGGCTTTGATTGGCCCACCGTGACATCTACCCCATGAATGAACTGCTGGAGCACATGAAGAGGCCAGTCCTGCAGAATTCAGCACTGCAAGATCTCTATGACACAGGACAGCCATAGGATATCTGAGACCAGCCATGGTGAGGATCCAGTATTGATAGTATAAGACAAGCTAGAGACCTGAACAGGACCCATAACTCATTGCAATGCACATTTGCAAGTAAAGATATGTGCACAAAAGCCACACCGTGTGCACTGTGTAACGTATTATGACACACTACAGCTTCCACAATGAGATTTTTTTTTGTTTATTTTGTTCTGTTTTCCTGTTTATTGTTTATTTTCTTTTGCAGGGGAAGTTGCAAGGGTAGGGGGGAGATATTAAGGAGCAGGGAGGTGGGTGGGATTGGGGTGGATGGTGTGAAATTCACAAAGGATTGATAAAAGTAAAAACGTAAAAGAAAATTAGGTGGTGGTGCTGGAGAGACGGCTCAGTGCTTAGGAGAGACGGCTCAGTGCTTAGGAGAGACGGCTCAGTGCTTAGGAGAGACGGCTCAGTGCTTAGGAGAGACGGCTCAGTGCTTAGGAGAGACGGCTCAGTGCTTAGGAGAGATGTCTCAGTGCTTAGGAGAGATGTCTCAGTGCTTAGGAGAGATGTCTCAGTGCTTAGGAGAGATGTCTCAGTGCTTAGGAGAGATGGCTCAGTGCTTAGGAGAGATGTCTCAGTGCTTAGGAGAGACGGCTCAGCGCTTAAGAGCACTTGTTGTTCTTGTGGGGACATGGGTTCTTCTTGCACATGCATATGGCTCACAATCATTTGTAACTCCAGTTCCAGGGGAATCTGACACTCTCACAAGAAGAGCATACACACATACAAGCAAAACATATATAAAATAAAAATGGAAAAAAAAAATCAGTGGCAGTGGATCCGAGAGAGGTTGATGAGCTATTTTGAATTGGCTGCTTAGTAATGGGTTTTCTTCAGAGGTAACATTTAAACTGAGACCTGTCATAAGAAATGTCAACCACAAGAAGGTCTTGGGTAAACATTTTTTAGGGGACAATACTAGCAAGCTGACTATCCTAAAAATGAAGCAAGGTAAATGCTATCAGGATTTTGAATGGTCAGGAAGCTTAAGGTGAGGACCACCAGCCAGTGCCCTGACACACAGTAGTGTGCTAAGTAGTGCCTGGTTAAATGTGCACAGAGGTCACAGAAGGTCAGTGAAGAGCATTAGAGAAAGCCCTAGTGAGCAGAAACAGTGCTATTATCCGTTGGGTAAGGGAGAAGGGACTGAGAGACATGTACACAGCATGTAGGTTGGTCTTACAGCTTCAGGTAACAAGTTTTAGGTGGGCTGGAATGGAAAACTTTTGAGGATTTTAAACTAAGCAATGGCATACTCCAACTTATTTTAAATAGATTACTCAGAGGGCTAGAGTGATGACTCAGCACTTCTTGCTTTTCCAGAGGATCTGGGTTCAGTTCCCAGCACCCATGTGGTGGTTCACAATCATCTGTGACTCTAGTTCCAGAAGACCTGATGTCCTCTTCTGACTTCTGTAGGCACCTGACATGCATGTGGTGCGCCTGTACATATGCAGGCAAAACACTCATAGACATAAACAAAGAATACATCTTTAAAAACCAAGCCAAAACAGACCGTGTCTTCTGTGTGGACAATAGGGAAGCCTTCAGGCAGAAGCAGAGGGGGTAGGAGACCATGACAGAAGTCAGAGAGAGTAAAGGATGACAGAGGCAGAGAGAGAAGGGTACAAGGAGGGCATTTGGTGTCTCCTTGGAAGATGGCAGCATTAGCTGAAACAGTGATGTAATGGAGAAATGTGGGTGGAGTCTTGATTTCAGCCTGAGATAATGGTGGTTCACTAAGGAGAGGAAAACAGACATGAAAGGCATGGGCTGAAGTGCTTCAGACAGGAGAAAGCAAAGCAAATTGGCTTGTTGGAGATGTTGTGAGGAGCCATACTTGGAAGAAGGATTAGGAGAAGAAAGAAATGGGTGTGTCAAATGCCTGAGGAAATGGAGGGGCCTTTGTGGACGTGTTCAAGTTTACAGTGTCTATGAGATTCCCGTGTGAGAGTGGAGATACTTCCGATACCACTGATCAGAAGTATCTCTACTGATATATTTTGATCTGTACAGTTCTTGCTTTCCAGACTGGCAAGGAGAGTCCATAATTGTTATGTCTTGTATCCCTCACAGAGCTAGAACAAAGCCTTATGTACATATTGAGATAAAGAAATATATATGGTTGGCAAAAGAACTAAGGGCAGAGAAACTAAAGAGACAGAAAGCAAGAGTTTCCTAATTAGCTGCCATGGTTTGTTAAGCTCCTTCGTTAGGCTCCAGCACTGCCTGGCCCGTGTGGGAGAAGGGACCTGAGAAGTGACAAGAGACCCTAGTTCATAGTGAGGGGATTCCTTTCGCCTCTCTGACCCTCTTCCGTCTCTTAGCAATTAGATAATGGCTTCTGCTATGCACAGTTGTGCCGGGTTTGTCTGCAACCTCCTTGCCCCTCATGGTGCCTCCTTCAACTCTCTGGGATGCTTTTGTGACACTCATCACTGACCTGATTCTGTACCTGAGGAACTCTCTGTCATCATCAAGCACATTTAACCAGTTCTACCTGGCTCCCCGCTGTGTCAGGGAGATAAACCAGTCCTGTCCTCAACCTTTTTGACCATCCCGAATCTCTCCTGTACTGTACCTTTATGCAGAAAATACTATGTCATGGTCATCATCATCTTCAGAGGGGTGGGTAGGTGTCTGTAGCCTCTTGGGATATAGGTGCTAAAGGAAAGAGATGCAAGGCTCCTGTAATATTGTCCTGGTGGCAATGGGCCAATGTTTGGGAGGCAGACAGAAACAGGGCTGGAATCCTAGCTGTCATGTTCTAGTTCCCTGAGTACTGGGATTAAAGGTGTGCACCACCATTATCAGTAATTTTCTTTTAAAAAAAATGTTTATTAATTGACTCATTGATTATGAGGTGTGTGTGTTTGTGTATGTGTGCGCGTGAGCATGTGTGAGTGTGTAAACACATCTATAGAGGTCAAAGAAAAAGTTGCAAGAGTAAATTCTTTTCTTCCACCATGTGATTCTGGGGCTCTAACTCAGATCATCTGTCTGAAGGGTAAATGCCTTTACCTGCTGAGTGCGGGGAAGATTTTCTAAAACTCTCCCATGGCTCATTTGCTCAAAGGTGGAGAATTTCCAGGGAAGCTAACGAGAGCTTTATGCACTAATCCTACAATATCTTCATCTTCATCTATTTCTCTCAACAGTGGTGCCAGAGATGTTGGGGTTGGGGTGCTAAGGGGAGGTAAGTGAACTAGAGAGGACCAGGACCCGCCTTCTGCCTTCACTGAGAGCTAGAGAATTGAGATGCGCTAGAAAGCAGCCAATTGGAGTCTCCTGACAGTGAAATAATGCATATTCTTCCTCATAGAACCTTAGAGGTCAATTTGAGAAAGAAAGGATGCATAGTGTGTGTCGAGCATCCCTGGGAGAAGGCTGGGCTCAGCTCTATGTCCATAGGAGTCAGTAAACTCAGTGCCTCTATCTACAGGAAGAAGGAGAGGAGGAGGAGGAGGAAGAGGAAAAAGGGAAAGAGGAAGAGGATGATGAAGAAGGCGAAGAAAGATGTTGAGGAAGAAAGAGGGGAAGAAGATGAGGAAGAAGGGGAGGTGAAGAAGGAAGAGGAGGCTATAGGTTTGACGGAGTATGGTGCTTTGTCACCCAGAGAAGTCTCAACTTCTGCACTTTTCTGAGTCTTTTTTTGGGTTCCCACTACATTAGAGCATTGCCTGGAGAGCCATCTAGTCATACTTATAACTCAGGTGGAAGGAACCCAGGTCATATGACTTGGATTGCTGGTGAATAGCTCTAAAACGATGCTACTCTTTGACAAGATCATTCTACTTATGTTCTAACTAGGCATTTAAAATAAATAAATGGGGCTGGAGGTGTGGTTCAGTTGGGATAGTGCTTGTCTAGTGCGTAAGTGAAGCCTTGATTTGATTCCCAGCACTACATATTCCAGGCTTGCGGGGTTCATGTCTATTATCTTAGTTAGAGTTTTATTGCTGTGAAGAGGTACCATGATCAAGGGAACTTTTATAAAAGCAAACATTTAATTGTGGCTTACAGTTTCAGAGGTTAAGTCCATTATCATCATGGCAGGAAGCAGGGCAGCATGCAGGTAGACACGGTGCTGGATGAGGTACAAATTCTACATCTCCATTCAAAGGCAGCCAGGAATAGACTAATTTTCCACTTGGTGAAATTTGAGCATATATATGAGACTTCAAAGTCCCGCCTCCACAGTGACATGCTTGCTTTAACAAGGTGACACCTCCTAATAGTGCTACTTCCCATGGGCCAAGCATATTCAAACCACCACATTCCACTCCCTGGCCTCCATAGGCTTGTTCAAACACACAGGTCTATGGGGGCCATATCTAGCCATAGCTTAGCCATATCTAGCCATAGCTTAGCCATATCTAGCCATAGCTTAGCCATATCTAGCCATAGCTTAGCCATATCTAGCCATAGCTTAGCCATATCTAGCCATAGCTTAATCCACAGTGCGCTTAGTCCCTATAGTCCATAACAGTCTCAACAAATATAAAAGTCCAAAGTTCAAAGTCTCTTCTGAGATTCATGAAATCTCTTAACTGTAATTCCCTATAAAATCAAAGTAATAAAACAGTTCACATACTTCCAACATCACAGGATATGCATTATCATTCCGAAACGTAGGGAAGGGAGCATAATAAGGAAATACTGGACCAAAGCAAGACAGAAAACAAGCTGGTCAAACTCCAAACTCTGCACCTCCATGTTTGATGTCAGAGCACCCCTCTTCAGATCTCCAACTTCTTTCAGCTTTGGTGACTGCAACACACTTCTTTCTCTTGGGTTGGTTCCACTCCCTGTGGGCAGCTTTCCCTGGCAGGTACCCTACAGCTCTGACATCTCTAACATCTTGGGCAGACACGGTACTGGAGGAACGGAGATTTCTAAATCCTGATCTAAAGGCAGCCCAAAAGATACTGAGTTCCACACTGGATGAAGCGTGAGCACATATATGAGACCTCAAAGTCCCACCCCTACATTGATACATTTCCTCTAAGAAGGTTACACCTTTTCCATTAAGGCCACATCTCCTAATAATGCCACCTCCCATGGACCAAGCATATTCAAACCACCACAGCTGTAATACTAGAATTTGTGAGGTGGAAGCAGGAGGATCAAATGATCGACATCATCCTTAGCTACATAATGAGTTCCAGGCCAGCCTGGATACTTAAGACTCTGTCTTCAAAATACATTGTCGTTATATCACAGAACAGACTATGAAGATCAATGAATTGGCCACCTGGCCTATTCAAATTTCATCCCTCTATCTCCCTACAGTCTGTTTGAGCACATTAACATTAGAGGACATGCCAGGTGCTGGGGGAGCTACTAGTGGGTGATGGAGAGGAAGATGACCCACAGGTGTGTGTCATCTTGATTAGTTAGGATGCTCATGGAATATCAACTTTCCATCTGTTTTAGGAAACCACTAGTCTCAAGATGGAGGGACCTTCTAGAAGCCCCAGAGAAGGATATGAGGTCATCCTTTGGGCAGAGTCTCTCAATGGCTGCTGCTGCTCCCACCCCAGGGTTTCCTTTCATCTGTCTATACCCCTCCTTCTCCCAGAAAGAACTCTTTATGAATCCAGAAGATGTTTAGAAAGCAAAAACTAATTTTGCATAATGACTGACACTTGGTTGCAGAAAGGCAGCATTTACGTGTCATTTACTTTCCAGAAATTTCCAAGTAGTCTCTGAAGGTCTCCAAAGTGGTGCTTTCATTATTGCCAAAAATGAAAAGTGCTGAGACATGTGCTACATTGATGTTTGAATTTGGAGTATCTCTTCCTCTAAGTTACAATTAGGAGCCTTCAGCTTACATGTTCTAGTGACACTTTGCAATACTGAAAGTCTATAAAATATGTTCTCCTGGCTGGTACAGGCCTGTAGCATCAGCTATGGAAAAGACCAAGCCAAAGGGGTGACTTGAACCCAGGAGTTAGAGACCTCATGGCAATACAATAAAATAATATAAAATAAAATGAAAGCAAATCTAAAAGTCCTAGAAAACGTTTGTCCTTCCCAGTTATATGAGATGACAGGGTGGCTCTCACATGTGCCCGGGTTGAGCGTGAGGTGACAGATACACGTGTATATCTAGGCCTGACCGCATGTTCCAGCTTTGCCTCCAATTCCAAATATTTGGACCTGTGGTTGGAAAAGTGTTTTGACTAAGGAAGAAGATGAAGTCTGCCTTGGGGAACGAGCAGGTGGCTCATCTCTGCCTTCATTTGTGCGATCCAGTTTGCTTTTGTGGAGAGCAGATCTCAGGCAGTCCTCCAAACCTCAGAATATGGATTGTCTGCTTAAAATTAGCAAGATGACCAAGCTGTCTATGTCAGGCCCACTTCCAGTTTCCCATTGCTAGCTTCGGTGACCTGTTTGGCCAGCAGTTCCCGTCTCCCTTGCCAGAGAGACCGACGGGCCACCAGTGATGGATCCCGGCAAGGCTTCAGTCACCTTACACCGACTGCCAGCTGTGATGTGACTCTGAGCTGGGTGTCAGGGATGCAGGGATGCACAACAGGCTCTGAGCTGTCCTGTTACAGCAGGAATATTTCCCTTTCCAAAACAGAAATGATGGCTAATAAATTCTGATACTAGCTCCTCCCACACACATCCATTTATTCTTTGGCTGGAGAGCAAAATGAATTAGCCATGGAGCCAAAGGGCACAGGTTCAAGGCTTCACTGTGAGAACAAAACTTTAATTAGGAGTTTTGATTACTTCTCATAAGATATGTAGGATTCCAAGCTTTATCAACCCTTGGAAGAATCTAATGGATTGAAAAAAAAAGTATTTTGCTAACAGGAAACAGAATGAGACTGATTTTAAAAAAAGCCCAAAACATGGGGGTCTGCTGTGAATTAGGATGACGCCATTGGTGTATTTCCCACAGGCAGCCAAACAGTTTTAGATATAAATTACTTTCAGTGCCTTTCCCCCTCTTGCCCCCACACAGGAGCTTGTGTTTCCTGCTGATTAACAAAAAACGCCACTGTATTTCCCAGTCTCCCTGAGCCAGCCAGCCCTGCTGTTTTCTGTGTGTTTCAGACTAATGGGGGTGGGGGGTTGGTCTAAGACTGAAGTTGCTTAGAGGCTTAGGCTACCAACTCCAGAGTTTGTGGGGATGGCACAGGGGCTCTATTGAATTGAGGTAGCCATTGAAGCCTCCAGATTCTACCACACAGAGCTTTGTCTCTCTTCCTGTTCTCTCTGTCTCTGTCTCTCCGTCTCTCTCTCCCCCTCTCCTTCCCGCTGCTATGTATCCAAGGATGATTTTGAGCTTCTGCTCCTTCTGCTTTCACATTCTGAGCACCGGGATTGCAAGCACACGTCGATTATTTGGTGGTGGGGATTGAATTCAGGGCTTTGTGTGTGCTAGACAAGCTCACTACTAACTGAGTTGCATCCCCAGCCCCACTAAGCATTCTCTTTGTTAGCAGTCTCTAGTTAAAGGGCTAACTCCAGGACCCCTGACTGCGCACCCTGGCTAGTCACCATACCTGCATACAAGGAAGGGTCATTCTTCCTTTAAGTCCTGGCTGCTCCACCTGCACTCTCTGCACGTAAGTATTCATGTTTATTTTTGAGTGGGATAAAAGCACATTCTTCTCTCATCCATTCTCATCTTGTTTCACCACCTCCTACATACAGGGCATTGTGCTGAGTGTCAGAGATGTCACTGTGACCCAGGTAGAGATAGTAATGGCCTAAAGAGGCCCCCAGTCTGGCTTGGAAGACCAAGGATAAAAATATGATGTATGTCAAGAATGAGTCAGATAGGCTGCTGTCTGGGGCAGGGGACAGGTGGGAAAATTTGTCTTGAACAGAGCAGCCAGAGAAGGTTCTAGGAAAATGTCTGTAGTCCTTAGATATTTGATGAAAGTGTATGGCAGATAGGGAGGGAGGATTATAGTAAAGGAATGAAGACAATCGTAGGCTTTGAGTTTCTGGGACCCTCATCAGATTTCAAGTGGCTAGAGAGGCCTATTATTAAATATATTCACTACTCTTCACATCACTGACACTGAAGTACTTGACAGAAGGAACGAAGCGAACAGGCTTATTTTGGTTCATGGTTTCAGATGGTCTGTTCTGGGGTAGTTTTTGTCAATGTGACAACAGAGTCACCTGGGAAGACCAATTGAAGAATTGCTTCCATTGGATTTCCCTGTGGGTCATTTTCTTGACAAATGATTGATATGAGAAGGCTGAGTCCACTCTGGGCAGTGCCATCCCTAGGCAGTTGGACCTGCATGAGAGCTAGCTGAGAAAGCCAGGAAGCCAACAAGTAAGCAGTGTCCCTCCATGCTCTCTGCTTTACTGTCTGCCTTGATTGAGCTCCTGCCCCGACCTCCCTGGAGAATGGACTGAGATGTGGAGGTATAAGTCAAATAAACCCTGTCTCCCCCCAACTTGCTTCTGTTCAGTGTTTTGTCATATCAGCAGAAAAATAAATTGAAGGTTGGGTCCCAGTCACTTGTGGTAGGAAAACCAAAGCCTAGTGTCTCAGGATCCAGTCTGTGCTGGAAGGAGGATTTGGCCATGCCTCATTGACATGGTAGCAGATCAGGAGGCAGAGAAAACAAGTCAAAACCAGGGACAGTACAGCCTTCAGACCCTGGCCCCTAGTCACCCAGTGTTCATAGCCAGGACTCCTAAAGGGACCTAACTTTCAGGAAAGTACCCCCAAGATGGTGAATCAAGCATTCAAAATGCAAACCTGTAGGGAACATTTCCGACTCAAGCCCAAGGGAAGATGCTACTCTACATGACTTCAGGGGTCTCTGCTCCCTCTCTTTCCCCTTCCATAGCAAGAATTATATGGGCAGTAGACCAATGGGACATTGCATAAAACACATAGTTCCAAATGGTATGGAGACAATAAAGAGGCCATGACACGAGCTGACTCAGTGAGTTCCAGGGGCAGACACAGAGCACAAGACACCCAGAAAGATAAGGGACCACAGTGCCATTTCTTCTCACCCCTCAGAGCTGGAAGCTGACCAGCTTCCTGTCTCCTCTTGGTCCTCCCTGACAGTATTTAGCAACATCCCTTTTTTTAAATGTGCATATCTATCCTGGCAGATTCCTTGAGGGCAGGGATGCAATGTATTCATCATTTCCCAACAAACCAAACACACCGCTTATTTCCACGCCCATAGAAACGGTCCCATGAGAATTTATCGAGTGATTAATGCTGAATACTTAAAATGATCTTTAGGGAGATGAGCCATTAGGAAGGTTGGGCCAATTTCTGCTTGTTTTATGGCTTTGGCTCAATGGTTGGTTATAGGAAGCCCATAATTATTACTATTAATAACAAAAAAAATGGCCTGGGTAGAATCTTTGCTTTATTCTTTTGATGAAGCCTTTGGCCTGGTGACAAGAGTGTCACTGAGGGCTGGGAACAAATATCAAGTTGTTGGGCAGAAGTCATAGCAAGCACCTTTGCATCACCGCAATGATGCAGCGACCTCTGAGCTGTTGGTTCCCAGGCCGAGGCAGATGCCTCTGCTTCCAGTTCAGATAGCGACATAAGCCTTACTTCCTGTCCACTGACTTGCTCTAGAGGCTCCAGGCCGGTCCTATCAGAGGCAACTTTGCAGGCAGGTAGGCCCATGAGGAAGTCCATGAAGCCCCAGAATGTCACAAGAATACTTGTTAAATTAATACCATGTCTATCATGGAAAGCTGAAGAAAAAAAACTCCACCAATTATCAAAATCCTTTCTTCAAATTCGCCTTTATAAAGGGCTCCAGGTAAAGATTAAGAATTGAAAGGGACACTAGAAATTGCACTGAACCGCAGGCAGGGTGGTATATGCTTTCAATTCTAGCACCCAGGAGGCAGAAACAGGCGGATCTCTGAGTTTCAGGACAACCTGGTCTACTTTGAAAGTTGCAGGATCTGAGGCTATCCACTAAATCTTGCCCATAAATACAATTCTTTGCCTCCAAACCCAAAACCATTTTTTGTTAAACGGTGGTAGTGGTGGCAGGTCCAAGGGTCAGGAACCCAGGGGCAGTGTGTCCCTGCATGGTGGGGTGATGGGATCTGGGATAACTCCATGAATTTTTATCCCATTCTGAAGTCATGCTGGTTCACTTACAGCCAGAAAAGTCTTGTTGGTGGCAGGGAACCTTGTAGAATCTGGACAGGCGATGTGATGTGGTTGTAGGACAGAAACGGGAGATGAGAACCAAGATAATGAAAAGAATTAGTGTCAGTCATTTGTTGCTTGGCTCTCAGCCCCAGGTAAGCACTCAGCCAACACCCAGGGAAACTGGGCCACAGTTAACTGGGTTTTGGGCCAGAGGCAGTAGGAGCATTTATTAGCTAATGGAAACAATTTTGTGCTGAGGAGGAAGAGTTCAGGAGTGACAGAGGAGCTTCCTTCTTAAGTCTTCTCTTCCTGAAGACACTGCACAGCCTGGTTTACTCTGGGCGTAACACCCTGTAATTACTGTCAGTTGAAGTGAGAGAAAGGAGCGTACTTCTGGCTCCCTGCTCTCTCCTTACCTCAAATACAAGCTGGAAAGGGTCAGGAAAGGAAAACAAAACAAAACTCTAGCTAAGCAAGAAGCTCTCCGGACTTTGGACTGGCACTGAGGATGAAATGTCAATAGTTAAACACAAAGAAGAAGAAGAAGTACTATAGTTTATCATGTTTGGGTTCAGAATCAACAAAGGCCCAATTAACACCCATTTTGGAGGTTAGTCAGTTCGGTACTTGCAGATAGCTTTTTAAACAAGACTGCTTGGAGTCTGCAGTGCAGCGGTAACCCAAGTGTTGATAAAAGGAATTTTAGAACAAATAGATTCCTACAGAAAAGCTGCAAATTCAGTGGGGGCCGGCATTGGGGCTGACAGCTCGGGGCATTCTCTGCTGGAGGCATCCACCCTGGCTGAAGTCTCCTCCTCTTCTCCTTCTTCTTCTTCTTCTTCTTCTTCTTCTTCTTCTTCTTCTTCTTCTTCTTCTTCTTCTTCTTCTTCTTCTTCTTCTTCTTCTTCTTCTTCTTCTTCTTCTTCTTCTTCTTCTTCTTCTTCTTCTTCTTCTTCTTCTTGACAGGGTTTCTCTAGTTTCTCTATATAGCCCTGGCTGTCCTGAAACTCACTTTGTAGACCAGGCTGGCCTTGTGCGCCACCACGCCCGGCTTGAAGTCAACTTCTAAGCGCTGGGTCCAGTTGCTCTCTGAAGGTCGTTTTGCTACAATGTTCCTCTTGTCAGTCTTCACAGGAACCCACATCTTCCTGGATTTGTAGTTTGGGCCTGAGTTCAAGAGTTGAGTTTTTCATCTGGGGAGTCAAAGTCTGACTCTTCTCCTTGGTCCAGTGCAATCGTGAAAGTTGGTTGCATGGGAGAAACTCTATCTTTATTCACCCTTTGCTGTATTTGCTAAGTTCCTCACAAGTGCTGACCCAGGAAGGTGGGAACTGGCTACAGAGTGGCAATTTGTTATAACACCTGGGGCTGCTGAAGGATAAGGACAGTTCTTCTTCTTTTTTTTTTTAATCAAGCATAACGATGAAATTAATTACACGTCTATATCCCTCTTACTTAACTTAGAAGAACAACAGACCTTAGAGTTGAATGGGATTGATGCAAGGTTGCTTTATACTTGAGGAAATGGAGGCCAGGAGAAGAAGATAATCACTAGTCTTCCCCAGGTCCAGCAGAACTAAACAGATGGCAACGCCTTGCATTGTGAGATTCACAGTCAACAAGCATCTTCTAATTAGATCTGTCGATGTTTCCAGAATTTTCCCAGAACCTGTGGCTCGAGGTCTGATGTTCAGATCCCCCAGGATCACCTTTGCTCTTCCTTCTTCCTGGCCAGCATGGCAGACATCTGCAGTCTATCACCATTGTCAGAATTATCAGAAATACGGTCCCCTAGCCTTTTGTACCCTTCAGAAGCAGAAACTTCAGATGCAACTCAAGATCTAATTTTTAATAATCTTCCCCAGAAAAATTCCATGTACCCCGAGAATCACTCCAATTGGTCCAACTTCATATTTTGGAGGCCAGGTGGGTCTGTATAGTCAATAATTAATATGAAAAGTGTGTTGTAAATGAATGGTATATCTTACAACTGAGAATATGGAGCATTTGAAGTTTCTCTTTCAAATTCTAGACTTACTCAATAAGCAAAAAAACCAAAATGTAGATGTATGACTCTTTTTCTCCCCTGGGCTTAAAATTCTTCTCAGTAACAAAGAAATGTTGGCTTTCCCCCCCCCCCCCTTTGGCCGCGTGAGTAGTAACAAAGTTACCTTTTTTGCCCCAAAATTATTTTATGCCACAAATGATAGTTTATCTGGGTATAGAAGTCCTGGTTAACAGCTGACTCTGCTGTTTTCTGATTCACTGCTGGTGCCATGTACTTGCCTCCTTTGGAGGTTACCTGTCTTTCTTCTTTTTTTTTGTTTCCTCTTTGTAAGATTTTTTTTCTACAATTTTTTGTTGTTGTTGTTGCATGTTTACTATTATGTATTTTTTTTTTTTTGGTACTCCAGGTAACTTTGAGAATCCATATAATTTTATTATATATATATATGTATTTTTTTTTTTTTTGAGGTAGGGTCTCACTATGTAGCTCTGGCTATTCTGGAACTCACTCTGTAGACCAGGCTCTGGCTGTCCTGGAACTCAAAGAGATCCACCTGCATCTGTCTCCAGATTGCTGGGATTAGAGCCATGAGCCACCATTCCTAGTCCTTTAAAAAGTTCTCAGTCTCTTTAAATATTCACAGGTGTTTATCTCATTCTTCAACTCCTGAGACACATATCAAGACCTTTTAACTGCTATTGCATATTTGTTTGGTTTCTTCAATTTTTGTACCTCATTCTTTAATATTGTCTTTTAATTACTAAAATTGTCATATTGAAGACAAAGTGAATTTTACCTAATATGCTTTTTTAATTCAAACATCCTTTCTTTGTGCTCCCCTCCCTCTCTCCTTCCCTCCTTCCCTGTGATAGGCTCTCACTATGTACTTGAGGCTGGCCTGAAATGTAAGGATCCTCTTGCCTCCACCTCCTATGATTTACAGAAACACTATACTTTTTACAAGATTTCCAGTTGTTGGTTTTATTTTTTGTTTTTATATCTACCTGTTCTTGTTTCATTTTTACTTATTTTCTTTCACAAGTTAATGATCTTTTTGTGAATAGTTTTTTGTTTTCTTTTTGAGGATCCCAACTATATATATATTTTCCGAAACAGGGTTTCTCTGTATAGCCCTGGCTGTCTGGCTGTCCTGGAACTCATTTTGTAGACCAGGCTGGCCTCGAACTCAGAAATCCACCTGCCTCTGCCTCCCGAGTTCTGGGATTAAAGGTGTGCGGCACCACTGCCCAGCTCTATTCCTATTTAAATCCACTTTCAGGATTGACTTTTACTTTCATTTATCCCGTTTTGATTTCTTCAGTTCCATTTCTTAGTTTTAGAGTTTTGATTACACAGTATCTATTTGAAGTGATGTCATACAATCTCTCTTTTCTCTCTTATATTTTCCTCCCTGAATATTTTGTTCTGTCCAGCAGTTCTTAAAATAGTTCCCATTTAGGTCTTAGGGTTCCAGGTCACAGCTTGGCTTTATGCTGGTGGGTCTGGATGCCCATCTTGTGATGATGGAAATATTATAGACTTACTCACTGAGCCGGTTACCTGGTTAGCCCATTTTTTTTTTTTGTCAAACCTCTGTTCCTAACTTTGAAGGTTCATTTTCATATGAGCCCCAGTCTCAGTTGCAGCTGCAGCTCTTTGAAGGCAAGAATTCTTACATTTTCAGGTTCAGGCAATAAATCTACATTCAGGCTCACCCTATTTAGGGCACCTTGACACTCCATCTCTGGCTGCCTTCAGCACCTACTAAACTTGTAGCCTTAGTAACCTGATGTGTTTTCTCTTTATTCAGCTTCTGATGCATAGATATTGGTTTCTTCTTTGTATATACATGTGTATATGGCTTTTTAAAAATATGTTTTAAATTTACTCTTAAATTATTTCCTGTAATCACTGTGTTTGGACTTCAGGGAAGGATCTCAAAGTATGAGCTCACAATGGCACCATGATGTCTAGGCTCTAGTTTTGGGGATAAAAAGAGAAATAGATCCAGGATGCTTTTTTCTGAGACATCGCCTATTACTACTTCTGTTAGATCGATTTTCTCCTGTGTTTTCAATGTTACATGTTGTTCTCTTAAGATGGCTCCATGCCTAACAAATCCCACTCATTATCGATTAATCCTCTACTAAATGACGTTATTAAGACTATCAGTGATCCACTTAGTAAGTGCTTTGGTAATAAATTTGTAATATCCTCTGAAGAAATGGATCTGGGGAGGAGCCAGGTCAAGAGCATTTTTAAGTAAAAAAGGGGGCTCAAAAGCACACATGGTGGCTGTAGAGATAGATTATGTTCCTATCTGGCTATAGATTAAGTTGAAATTCTTTGCAGACAATTCGGTAAATAGTAGTAATGTCTTATAGGTTAAGACTTTCAATAAAACTTTTAGAGATTTATTTGTTCTGGTTCTGGGAGAGTCGCTATGACAGGGTGTTGACTTACAGCAGGGATGACGTAGGCATGGGGGTGGAAATTTGGTTTTGCAGTGCAGTATGCAAATTAAATATGGCGTAAAGATGGATGGATCAGGCAGAATAGATTAAACACTGCCAGAGAAGTGTCCATTTCTATTATTGAAAATGGATTCATACAGTAGTCTATTATTGAAATGGATTCAATAGCCAGTGACCATTTAAAGAAACTTTTCTGTCTTTCCTTTACATTTTCCCCCACATTCACCCGTGGTAAGCAAATTCCTTTGTTGGTTCTCAAGTAGCCTTTTAACACACAATTGTGGAATAGAAAAAGGAAAAATAAACAAATTTAGTTTCATTTGAGCAGTAATGAAAAGATGTGAACGAAGGTCTAAACACTACCTATGAGAGTGGAAGAAGGTTCATCAGAGGAGGTAATATCATCGTCAAGCCCACATAGGAAAGTCGGGGTGAAGCGGGGTGAAGCAGGAAGGATGGTAGTGCTGGGTGAGTGTGTGAGGCAGGTGCAGTACTTTAAGTGTGAAGAATGGCCTTTAGCTTTCACAAGACCCTTTCTGTCCTCCTTCCTTATGCTACATTGACTTCTTTGGGGGAACACCTTTCTTTGTACCTGCCAGGCCACCATTGTATTAATGGCTGGGTAGATTATCCATTGCTCTTCCTCCCAGTAGGGAGCTGAACAAGTCACATGGGTATAACTATGCCCCAAGCTGCAGTTCACCATTGAGGTGATTTTCCTGGAGCTTGTCTCTGAACCCAAGCATGGACCCAGCTCTGGAGGAAGTTGACCACAGCGGGGACACACCAGCTGAATTGCTATGTCTCCCTTTACTTTTGGTCACTTCCCTAACATCTATGCTTCCTGTCTCTCTGTCTCAAATACTACATCCTTTTGGTAACTTCCATTTTGCTTTGACTGACTGTCTTAGTTTGGGTTTTACTGCTGTGAACAGACACCATGACCAAGGCAAGTCTTATAAAGGACAACATTTAATTGGGGCTGGCTTACAGGTTCAGAGGTTCAGTCCATTATCATCAAGGCAGGAGCATGGCAACATCCAGGCAGGCATAGTGTAGGCAAAGCTGAGAGTTCTACAACTTCATCTGAAAGCTGTTAGTGGAAGATTGGCTTCCAGACAGATGAGGGTCTTATAGCCCACACCCACAGTGACACACCTACTCTAACAAGGCAACACCTTCTAATCATTCCATTCCCTGGGCTGAGCACATACAAACATTCATAATGACCAAACCATTGCATTTCATGGGGAGACAAGAAGTTTAGAATGGGTGGGTTACTGTGGTGGTAGTGGTGGTGGGGTGGTGGGAGGTAGTAGCCCATGGGTTTAGAGAGAAGTGTGGATTAGAAAGTGTCTCATTTGATTCATCAGTTAACCCTGCTCCTGGATATAACCAAAATACCCAACATAGGCAACTTAAAGGAGAAGAGGTTTATTTGGGCTCATTGATTAGAAGGTATGGTCCACCACGGTGGTAGGGAATTCTATCCATGGTGGCAAAAGTCACCAGTGGGAGCTTGGCTGCCCAGCTCGCTCCCATGTTGGCAGATGGAGAATCAGAGAGCTGAGACCTCACCCTGAAGTGAGGCCCACTCCTAAGCAGCCTCAATCGTCCAGATAGGTTCTATGCTCCATAGACTCCTCTGCCTCCCAAAGTAGTCCCACCAGCTGGTATTCCAACACATTGTTCCACTGGCATGCATTTCAGAGTCAAGCCACAACATTTGGTATGCAGCAGCATTTCAATTTCTGTTCCCCACAGCTGGGGGGCTAGTTTTAAGCATAAGCAGAGGTTATATAAGAGACTACTTCGAGGGGCTAGATTTAAGCATCAGCAGAATGAGGTTACTTTGAGGGCAACTCTGACGGAGCTCTTTGGGGAAGGATGGGTGAGCAGAGAGAGCACACGTAGAGTTTCATAGTCTCAGCAAGTACGGATTAGGACTTTACTGTTAGGAGCTGTACTGCCCAGATGGAGGAGGAACGTAGGAATATGAGGCCTTGTGTGAGGTGTAAGCCACTCACAGGACACTGAGGCCACTCAGTAGGTAAGGAGTAGAGGTGCACATGCTTACAGTAGCTGCAAAGCTCACCTGCAGTCCTAACTTTGGACCAGAACCGTCTCATTTCCTGCAACAGCAATGAGGACATCACCATTGACTATCCATGGTCTACGTTTGCCTGGTCTGGGTTTGGGATTCTGGGAGCCTCAAGAAGAGACAAGTGGGCATGCGAGGGTGGGCCAGCCCTAGCTCCAAGAAGTTCAGGTCTAAGAAGCCAGGCATCTTGGCAACATACGTGCTGTTTCCTCTGATCCTGATTCTTTACCCCCACTCCCACCCCTGCCCCAGTAGATCCCAGTGCTAACAAGTCTTGTTCTCTCGTCCTGTTCTCTTTTCCCTGTCCACGTCTGTTGCCACACCAAGATTTCTTCCAGTGACTCCTGGAAAGGTTCCCATGACAATGCTGAGAGTGGTTTTGAATTGGGATTGGCCTTGAGCCTGCACATAAAGGGTGTGGTTTTCTTGGTGACAGAAATAAGGCTGGGAAATAGAACTGCAGAGAAGCTTCTTGTCGGAGCTTGATGAACAAAGTGGTTGGTGCCAAGATGGTCTGCGGCCCCAGACCCTGTGGCCAGACCTTGACGAGCCTCCCAGTCTGAGATCACCTCACACTCGAGCAAAGTGGCCTTCTGACAAAACTCAAGTTTGCAGAACAAGGCATTCTGGAAGCAGAATGTTATCATTTTATTATTTCAGTATGGTCCCTTTTCATGTTTCCTGAGAGACAGAAGGAAGGAAGTATTGTCCCTTGAATTAGGGTCCTGTAGAGAAACACAACTTATAGAATGAGTCATCTATCTATCTATCTATCTATCTATCTATCTATCTATCTATCTATCTATCATCAAGGGGATATATTAGAATGACTTACAGGCTGTGGTCCAGCTACACTAACAATGGCTGTCTATGAACAGAAGGTCCATGAATCCAGTAGTTAGTTGTTTAGTCCACAAGGCTGGATGTCTCAGCCTGGTCTTCAGAATCCTAGAGAAGTAGGCTCTAATGCAGTAGTCCTCAACCTGTGGGTTGCAACCCCTTACAAACTTCTGTCTCCAAAAATATTTATGTTAGGATTTATAACAGTAGCAAAATTGCAGTTATGAAGTAGCAATGAAAATAACTTTATGGTTGGGGTCACCACATCGTGAGGGACTGGATTGAAGGGTCACAACATTAAGAAGGCTGAGAGCCACTGTTCTAATGTCAGTGAAGAAATGGACTTAGTAGCAAGAGCTAGCAGGGAGCAGGGGGGGTGGGGGAGGGTAGAGAGAGAGAGAGAGAGAGAGAGAGAGAGAGAGAGAGAGAGAGAAAGAGCATGCTTCCTTCTTCCAGGTCCTTTAATATAGGATGCCAGCTGAAGGTGTGGCTCAGATAAAAGGTGTGTCTCAATGGCTCAAAAGGTCTGGATTAAAGTTGTATCTTCCTACCTCACAGATCTAGATTAGTGTGGGTCTTCCCACTACAAAGGATTTAATTAAGAAAAAAAAAAATCCCTAACAGGTGTGCCCAGTCATTTGGGTTTTAGTTGATTTCAGATGAAGTCAGGTTGACAACTAAGGATAGCTGGTAACCAAAATATCAAGACATTGCTGTTGTAGAATTCTACCCTGAGATGCTTTGACCCAAGGAGCTGGGTTCATTGTTGTTATTGTTTGTGTGATTGTGGCTTATGTGTTGTGATGGTTTTAATGTTGTCTGATGTCCCTTATTGTCCCATACTGTGACAGTATTGGGGGTCAGGCCTCAGAGGAGATGATCAAGTTAGGAGAGTAGAGGTAATGGGTAGTTGTTGTCACCACACAGGGATTGTCTGGAAGGGGAGTTTCCTCTTGTTTCTATCCTCTCACTTCCTGTGTACGATCTTATCACACGAACCTTCCACATGTCATGAAACAGCAAGAAGGCCCTCACAAGACGTGCCCCTTCAGCTTGAATCTTCCACACCCTAGAATGTTGAGAAGTAAATGTCTTTTCTTTATAAATTTCCCAGTCTCAGGGATTCTGTTGTAGTAACATAAAATGTACAAAGCCAGATATCTAGGAGAAGGACAGAGTGGCTGTTGCCATGTCAGGATGGATGGCAGAGGTGAGTTTAAAGTGGGACAATGTGGTCTATCAGGGGATGTGTTTTCTCCAAATAAATTCCTTTTTGAGCTTTCCGTCACATAAGAACATGCTACATATATTGAAAACTATCTTCTTGTTATTTATATCATTCCTTAGATTAAAAATTTCTTACAGACATGACCTCAATTTTATTCGTTTCTAGCTTTCTAGGGTTGAACCTAGAGCCTGATATCTAATGAAAATTTATCGTTTGTGACTTAAATGTGAATGATGTCCCTAAATGCTTTCATTCTTGACTTTCATTTTGTTTTGAGACAAGGTCTGATGTAGCCTAGGTTTGCCTGGAACTCTGTTTGTAGCTGAGGATTGCCCTGAGCATTCGAACCTTGTGCCTGTGCCTCTCGAGTGCTGGTATTACAGGTGTATCCCACCACACCTAGTTAATGTGGTGCTAGGGACCAAAGCCAGGGCTCCCTACATGCTAGGCAAGCTTCCTGCAAACTGAACGGCGTGCCCAGCTCATGCTTTTGCTCACCCTTCCTTCCTGTTTCAGGAAAGCCACTGCCTAGCCATCGGTAGGGAAGGGAGCCTACTATAGCGGAGAGCTAATATACCTATACTTCTCACCTGTCTTTGGCCCAGTGCCCAGGAATCCCTGTGAAATTCATTAGCATTAAGGATGTGTGTGATCACTGGTAAGCATGCTTGCTACTGACATAGGCCCTTTTACTGTCAGAATAGGTTTCTGGCTTTTCACTTTTTTTCTTCTTTTCCTTTTGTGGTTCTCTATTATGCCTGTCCACGTGTTTGCTGCTCCTCTTCCTAGCCATCTAGTTAGCAAGTGCCTGAGCAAGTCCCAGATTTGGTTATTAGTAACGCCTCCTCCAGGAGTTATTAGGAGAGATGCGATGCCGTGCATTGATGTGAGAAAATAGGCAGATGGCAAGTTCTGGAAATGAACTCATCTTTCAAAGCGAGCGATGGCTTCCTGCGCAAGTGTGAAAACCGAGGAAGGGGTCCATTGCACATATTCACATTTGCTGTCTTTATCTTAGGATCAGGAGAGTGTACATGGCTTTGACGTTCCTTTTTGTGGTACTTTATTTTCCTTTCTAATTTGTTCTGAAAACCTTTAGAAAAGGCCAGCCTGTGGAGGCTGAACCAAGAGGAAGACAGAGCAGGTTTTGTGCATATTTATCTTTCAAAACAAAACTCAGGCTGAATCTTGTGCTTCCCAGCAGTTTCCATTCTCCTGAGGGACTCAAGGATGCTGAGGAGAGCTTTCTCAGGAGAGTGGACACATGAACACCTGTGTGTGCAGCTTCAGGGAGCGAGAAGGCTCTGGAGAGCCTGCGTTAAGAACCCTTGTTTGGCAGAAAGGTAAAGCTGCAAGTGAGGACCCTTGTGAGTTTGGGATCGTCATCCCTTCCAACCTGAACCAATTCTCCTGGCCCTAGGGCTACTCCCTTCCACCTGTATCGTGGTGACGGGGAGCTCACGTTCATTCAGTATTTGTTAGCACGTGATCTCACCTAGCCCTGTCACAGCCCAGAACCTGAGAAGCCTTGCAAGGCTTCAGAGATTTGTCCTGGTGTCCGCAGCGACTAGTCCAAATCCCTCGCCAGTATCTCCACAGTTTTTATGTGCTGTTGTATTTATGGATGGAGTTCCCTTAAGCACCTCAGTTATATGGAATATGATGCTGTCCTTAAGCACCTCAGTTATATGGAATATGACACTGTCCTTAAGTACCTCAGTTATATGGAATATGATGCTGCCCTCCTTGTTTTGTTTTTGTTTTTCCCCCAAGATAGGTGCAGCCATGGACATTTGCATCCATTACCATAGCTGTCATATTCTCAGGAAGACCAGCTCCTGTCTGAACTTTTTTTTGGTTTTTCGAGACAGGGTTTCTCTGTGTGGCCTGGCTGTCCTGGAACTCACTTTGTAGACCAGGCTGGTCTCAACTCAGAAATCCGCCTGCCTCTGCCTCCCAAGTGCTGGGATTAAAGGCGTGCACCTCCACTGCCAGGCCTGTCTGAACTTCTGTCAGTCCTTTTCCATCCATCCTAAAAGTAAGTACAGAGAATCATTAGGTACAAATTTTTTTTTCCATAGCTGTTAATTTGGCATCCACTGTATACTAGGCTCTGCTCTATGGTCTCATCAGATCTGTTTGTTGTTCAATACTTAGTGTGCAAATAGCCACTCTGCCTATGCTAAGACCAAGCCACGACCGGGTGCATTTCACATCAAGACTCCTGTAAGGCAGTGGTTCGGGAAGCTTGGCACTTGCACACTAGACAACAGAAATGGGTGATCATTGAACTTGAAAGAGAAGGTTTCTGACTCTGCTGGCACACACTTCTCATTAAGGGATAGGGAAATGTGCACCCGAGGCGAGGCCTGGGCTTCCTGTCATTAATTCCAGACTGCAGTAGGAAAAGTCCTATAGCACCACACCATGGAAGGCAGCCATGCCTGGCTATGCAGGACAGAGTACACCTGTCATCTAACGAGGGTCATCAACACCGGCAGCCAGTGGAGAAATAGCGTCGCTGTGTTGTTGATCATCACAGTGCAAACTATAAAATGTTTAAAAGCTAAAGGTGGGAGAGTGACATAAGAACAAACTGATGTGCAGAAAGCTTTCTTTGGGTTTTCTTTGTTTTGTTTTTGTTTTTTGTTTTTTTTTTTTAGGTGCCACCCACTTGCCCAGTCCCCTTTCCTAAGCATGAACAGAGCATTCTCTTGTTTTTTTTTTTTTTTTTTTTAGGTGCCACCCACTTGCCCAGTCCCCTTTCCTAAGCATTCTCCAGCCTCTTAGATCATGGCTTGTACAGGAAAGGACAAGTCTGCCCAGGTGGCTCTTTTAAAATGATCAATTAAGACTTTGGGTCCTGCCAAATACAAACAGGAGGAGAGGACGAGCTCTGTGAGCTCAGCCCTTGTGAAGCAGCAGCCTCCCGAGTCGCTTCATCTTGAAAAGTGAATCCACATTTCCCAGGGAGAGCAGGCTATTGGAAATAGAACACTTCCTTTCCATTGTCAGTGGCCCACGGCCTCAAACATTATGTCCCTAGTAGAACACAGAGGCCCACGGGGCAGGAATGTCACCGTTCATGTGGAAGCTGCCTCCTGTCTTCTAGGTTGATATTTGTTTTCAGGGGGTGGGAACCAAGATGGCACCAATTCTTGAATCCCGGGCTTAGCAGCCTGTGCAGCTCCTGCAGTGAAAATGAACACTAGCGCTGCCTTCAGGAGCAGCCCCATCCTTTCCGCACCAGAAAACACCAGGGCAGGACTTTTCAAAGGCCTGAAATATAGCGGGGTGCATATGCAACTCGTGTGTGTATGTGTGTGTGTGTGTGGTGACAGAGGCTTATAATTAATGATCTTTTAATGGTCTTGCTCATGAAGGGGTATCACTTCAATAAAAGCCACATTCTCTTTTCCTTGTCAGTTACAGGTTCTCTCATCAGAAATGAGTCTCCAAGTCTGCAGGCTTTCCTCTGATGGGGAAACAGAGGCATGGCGGTGTGTATCGCTGACTGGGCCAGGGGCTCTGGGACCAGGAGAGGCACCTTCTCTCTTTAGATGGTCTGAAAACACAGCTGGGGTCCAAATCAGAACCCTAACTGGGCAACAGGTTCTTTTAACACTGCAGTTGGTGTTTCAGGGTAAGAGTTAAAGAGTAAATTCAGCAGTTCTTTTGAAGAGACCCAGTACCCAGCACCTGCTTATAGATGGTTCATTTAAAGAAAACTAGCAAGCAAACATTTTCCCCTGTTGGCTCTCTGGACTTTGTTCTTAAAAATCTTATACTTAGCATCCTCTTCAAATGTTCAAGAAGCAACTAATGAAGCACTAAATGCCCCAGAGGCTCAGAAGGGGACTTTGCTTTGCTAAGATCGTGGCTGATGAGAAAAGTCTCCTGTTAGCTTTGTTCAGAGTGGAAAGGGCTCATGGTTTAGCAGTGCCTTCGCAGCAGTAGCAATGGAAGAAAAGGGTTTCTCCAGTAGCCACCTGTGGGGCAGTCACTGGGCAACGAGAGAGTGGGTTGCAAATTTGGCATCAATGTTTTGCTCTTCGAGGTTTAAGTCAGTTTAGTCAGTTTCTTTTGCTGATGATGAATGCAGAAGCTCCCAGAAATGGGCTGCGTAAGTAAATATGAGTGCCAATTGGAGTGTTAAGTAGCCTGCCACAATTTCACTGTAATCAGGTACAACCGATCAAACCACTTGCCTATGTCCCCATACCGTCATCTGTCCAATGGAGGTTACTAACATCTCCCTCATAGAGTTGCAAGGACGAAATGACGTCGTGGCTGTGCAGCACATGGGACACGGGAAGTGCTGCTGGTTCATCTTCCTCCTTGTTGCCCGCTCTTCTTCCTCACACCAGGCAATTCTTGCCATCAGACCACAGAGGACAACGATCCGTCACCCTCAAACGGGCCTGCTTAGCATTTTCCTCTGAAAATGGAGGCCCTAGGGAACACAAGGCAGTGTGCTCACAGGCAGTGTTTCTCTTGAGAAAGGAAGTAGACACAGTACTCAGCAAAGTGCCCGCTCCCAGCCTGCCTGTCTTCATACGTCAGGAACCTGAAGTCCCGAGTGAATATTCCCTGTGTTTGCCATAGAGACTGGGCCAGCACAGGGAGACTGGGGAGGATGCTCTGAGTGGAGGTGCAGGGCTTGGGTCTGGAGATCTTTCTCACTAACTCTGGGTATTGCTGGATAAGCCACCTCACCTTCACCTCCCCAGCACACACTGTCCTCCCCTCCAACAAGACAGACACAACTGCCTGCATGGCGAGATATCTCCTGAACAAGCGCTGAGTCTGAGGTTTGAGTGGTTGGCCCTTTTCCTGCAGCAGAAGCCTTGCCTGGCCCAGGGCTGTGCTGCTGTTTACCCTCAACGATCTGCAGTGAGTGGGGCCTTGCTCTTCTCTGCCCTCCATACCTCGCCATCTCAGGCCCTTCCCCTTATGGACAAACTAGAAATTATGAGTGCCTGCACAGAGGCCGTGGTTGGCAACAGTCATAGAGGGCACCATGCCAGAGTGACTGACTGTGAGGTGTCCTCCTGCAATGGCGGCTGCCTTTGGCCTGGTGCAGCCACCACAGCTGTGGAGGATGTTGCTGAGAGAAATGCATCAGTTAACTGTCATGTTATGGCATTAATGAATTCACTGCAATTGGGGACCGGACTAGAACAGAGACACATTCCTGAGCCCTGTGGCCCTGAGCCTCTCTGATTTGTTAAGACATCTCCAAACAAGGAGAGAGTTTGTGAAAGCCTCTTGTGTGGGCAGGGCAGCTTCTCAGAAAGCAACAACCTTGGTGTGTTCACCATGTCCACCACAGAGTAAAGCGTTTCACAGCACTTAACCCTTTCAGTATCCTCAGAGGGCACTGGCTGTGCTAAGGGGAGGAGAGCAATGTAGAGGAGAAAGAGGTACTTTCTGATCTGGAAGAACACAGAAAGTAAAGAAGCCTTGAGGACAGTGGATGCCCGGGTGAGGATGTGGGACCTGGGCAGGAGTTGCTTCAGACAATGGAAGGTTGACTCAGGCTTCTGTCTTCACTGGGGAGGCAACTGCCTGTAGTTACATCAGGAGAGTGTTCTTTGGGATGCTGCAGCCAAGTGACCTGGATTGTGTTTGCCCACGATGGCCTCTTGCTTTCCCATGTTTTTGCCTTTATACACAGGTTTCTGGTCCTTGTTGTTGGAAATATTAAAAAAGGAACCACCACATTCCTGTGTTACACCCTTCTACTCTCTGACCCTGCGGGCTGGCCGGCCACGCATTTGTGGGAAATGGCTGAGCTGTTTTTTAATCTCATGGAGACTCTGATTCAGTGCTCCAACGTCTCCCCACCCAGCTCACTAAGTTCCTACAGGCAGGTGGCTACCACGCCAACCCTGTGCTTCAAATCCCCCATGGCCTTTGTGGTGCACATCAGACAAACCCTCGTTTTGCCACTGTACCTTTCTCTCTTGAACCCAGATGAGCCACTACGTAAAGGAAAATACAATACAAACTTAGTTCAGAAACAATAATAACTTAATCTCTGGGCACAACAATTAAAATCCTAATCTTGTAAGCCTTATTAAATCTAAATCATCCGGGAGACATTCATAGCTACATCTTGTCTTCATGCTATCCCTGTCCAAAAGGACCTAACTCTCTCCTGATTCCTCTTTTCCTCCATCCGACCGGAAGTCCCGCCTACTCACCCAGTGATTGGCTCCTTTATTCATTAGGGAATTGGTTCACCAGAAGTCACCTGAGTACAGTGACTCACTCCTTGTCTGCAATCCCTCCCAGGAGAATGGAATTAGCGTCAACATACAAACAGCACCAGGCCCATCCACATCAGGTCCTCACCACCTGCTCCCAACACCTAGCTCCTAGTATGAGATAACAAGTCTCCTAAAAGTCAGTTTGGTTATGTTTGTTCTTACAAGCAAGAACCTGGAGGTCCAGAGATGGGAAGAGATCAAGGTCACATAGCAAGGCAGGACCGAGACTCACTTTGACTTTTGGTTCAATGCTGTGGACAAGAAGGACTCCGACAGCCATCTTCCCTGTGTTCAGCAATCTTTTCAGCTATTTCTTTTCATCTGTGTGAGAGGGAGGAATGGTGGCCCCCACATCTTTGTGTGATGGACGTTTGGAGAGGCTGACTTGTATGCTGATAAATTGCAGCCGCCACCAGATTCCAAACCACGAGAGCTTGTGGTCTTTGCTCCGACCTTAAAATGCCCAGTACTACCGTCACTCATGTGCATGGTGAATGTAACTACTGCAGGTCCTTACCTTCCCTGTGCTCCTGTCAAACTATGGCTGAGCTGCACCCTGCTCTTTCTCATCCTTGGAAGGTTGTTAACCAAATTATGTGGCTTACATGTGACTAAAGTGAAAACTCAGTCAGTAGTCATCCCTCCAAAGGATTCCATGCCATGTCTGTCCCCAGGAGACAGTTGTCAGTGTTTGGGGCTGTATAATAGTCCCGTGTGGTAATTGATGTCCCTGGACTAAGGATGCTGAATATCACTTAATATCATGGTCCTACTCAGAAACCTAATCACAGTATCTATGTAGAGCATGGTGCTCCTGTAAAATGAACCTGCTTTCACAAAGACTTTGACAGTGTTTATGGTGAAAAATTTGACCCTGCTTTGACTCTTGAGAAAGGCGTTTGGATGGAGAGCCCTGTTACATTACTATACTCTGAGACATGATGGCAAAGCTCACATAGAAGTCTGACCCTGTGTAAATGTACCCTGCACAATGCGGCCCCTTTCTCTTAGCTTCGTTCTCCTTATTTACAGAATGGGAATAATTGGTGGCGACCTTACAGGAACGTTGCACTATTTTAATGAGCTCATGCATGTATTGTGCTCACAACAGTGGCTCACACAGTTAATCCAGTGTTAAGATTAATTCTACCTACAACGTGATGCAATATTTAGAAGTAGCAGAACCATTATAGAGTGTCCCACTATAGGGCCCAGAGAGCTGGCTCGGTTGGGAAAATGCTCACCTTCCAAGCACAAGGACTTAAGTTCGATTCTTGGAACCAGTGGAGAAAAAAACCTGCCAGTGTTGTAGCATGTTATTGTAATCCCAATCCCGGAGAAGCAGAGAAAGACAGATCCCTGGGCCTCACTGGCCGGCCAGCCAAGCCCAACGGGTGAGAGCCAGGCCAGTAAGAGACACTGTCTCTCTCACAATGTCCATCTGTGATAGGGAGGATTAAACAAAAACCAGATTCACGTACGAGGACATTTTTCTAGGTGTGAGTCATGCCTCTGGGTCAGGTTATTTATCTGCTTAGAGCCTGTCTACGGGAGCTGGAATGACAGCAATGTTCCTGGGAGGTCTACTTGTGTTTATCATTTATGCTATGGTCAGGAATCAGAAGTAGCCAGGAAGCTCTGGAGTGATTCCATATTGCCTCCTTCAGTCTTTGATAATTATCATCATCATCACCATTATTATTATTATTATTACAGGGCTGGGATTGAACTCAGTGCCTCATGCACACGAGGCAAGGGCTCTGCCACTGAGTTCCATCCCCCCCCCCCCAAGGGCGAGCTCCTTCACTCTTTGAGAGTGCTAGGGTGGTCCTTATAAATCCCTCAGCTGGACAGCTGCGCTAAGCAATGGGTGGTTGTGCTTCAAAGAGCCAGGTCATTTTAAAGGAATGTGAGAAGTTCATCTTTGGGGACAGAGATTAAACAGTGGGAAAGTAGGTAAGTGATGTGCTGCCCCACAAGGAGAGGCTATCTACGAGTTAACATTTCACTAGCTCCAGCAGAGAAGCTAATGACAGCGCTGCACCACACAGCTTTCCTTAGAAGAGTCAGTGGTGAGTGGCAGAAATTAATTTATCATCACTGCACAATCAGACCCTCCCCCCACGCCAGGATTTTCCCCTCTCTTAGACAATTGCTTGCCTTTCTCGGTTGCTACTACATCTGAGAGTCAATGTAACACACGCTGTGTAAAAATAGGTCCGTGCTAAACATCACTGTGATGGCATTCTCTTCAGTCACTCAATCCGCCAAAAGCCTGGTGTGGACTCAACACCAGAGCTTTGCAGTTTCTCAAAGAGCAGTTCTCAGAATCACAAGTTAGTAATCAAAGTTTTTTTTCAAGATCCCACAAATAGAAAACCCCAAAGTCTGCATTGAAGGTATTTCTGCTCTACACTGAGAGCCGGAGCTCATCTGTCTAACCAGGGGGAGCTGTCTCTAGAAGGGGGTGCTTCAGGGAATAAAGGGGGTATGCAGCCCAAGATCCCCACCATGAGACATCTGTGGCAAGTATCTAAAGTGAAGAGTCAGAATGGGCAGCCAGGGGCCTCTGTGGCAACCAGAGGAATGAGAGAATATGAGGTTTATGAGGTGCCTCTTTGAGTTACTGATGTGCCCATAGTTAGGGCTTAGTTCTAATGCGTCTTAGTATGTGGTCAGGCCAGGAGGGAAACCCAGGGATTTGCTTTTCCACAAATATTTATCAGTAGACGTTTGGGGATCTAAAACAGACAGTAGAGTGGGTGTGATTTACACAGGTGCTTGTCTTCGTGGGGGCGGGGAGACTGGATATCTCTTGAATAGAGTGAGCCATGACCCCTAGTTGGTTCCAGTTGCCCCTGGCTGGGATGCTGGCAATTTACTCTTGGGGGAAGAAGTCTCAACGACAGAAGGACCGTTTATAGAGAGAGGGTGGGTAGAAAGACCTGAATGTGTGAGGGTGGGAGGCAGCTCAGTGGGTAGTTTTAATCCCTGGCAACTCCCTCCATGGTAGAGTTTCCATGGTAGAGTCTGGAGGATATTGCCCCAGCCTGGGGTCAAGAGGTTGAGTAGGAGCCTCAGCCTAGGCGTGGGCCTGTGGTCCAGCAGGAAGACTCTTGGTTTTTGTGACCAAAGAGGCTCAGAAAGCACTCAGGTTGAATTTATAGTAAAAGTACATGTACATGCAGGGAGGAACATGACCATCATGGGGGTGAGGGTGGGGGAGAGGGTGGTGTGTGGGGGTGTGGTAGTTAGGGTGGGAAGGGCTAGAACAGGAAATGGGTTCGCTTTAAAGGCTGGGTCCAGATAACTGTGTTACAAAGAACAGCATCCATTAGTTTAGCTAACGACCTTGAACTCTGAGCTACTCTTCCACAGCAACAACAAAGACCACCACAAGCAAACACAGCAAACAGCAACAACAAAAGGCTGCACTTGGTGTGACTAGTGAGGAGATGGAAAGGTCAAGCCTTAGGATGGGCAAGTGCTAGACTCAGTGCTAGCCTGAGCTTGCATCCTCTGGGGGACGTCCTTTCCTATTTCCCAAGTCGCCATAAGAGGGTGAGTCAGGAAGACAATGGTGAGAACCTGGTAGGTTCATGGATTAGAAACCGCTGTAGCCAGAACCAGGGGGCAGATTTCCTGGAGGTGTGGCTTATGCTGCTGTGAATGAACCTGCTTTCTCAGTCCCAGGGGTAATGGTCAGTGCTGTGATCCTATGACTTAAAAACAAAGGAATCTATTCTGCTTATTTCCTGACCCTTCCTTTGACATGTTAGCGTAGGGTCCACCAGGGAGGTTTTGTCTGGTTTTGTTGTTGTTGTGGTTGTTGTTGATAATGATGATGTTAACTGAAGTTAGAAAGGGTTATTCTTCAAAATGCGTAGTAACTCTTGATCCACCCTGCCAGGCAGGGGATAACCTTATCACCTTATTGGTCCTGGGTTCCTAGCAAGTGATGCTGAGTCTATTGGGCGAGGAGAGGTCCAGCTGGTGTGGTGAATAAAGAAGCCAAGGACTATTAGAAAGACCCATTTGCAGGCAGCACCCCAACAAGGCTGTTCTGAAGCAGAGTGGGGCCCCAGGAGCTCCACAGTGGTAGAATTCCTATGGCAAGCTCTCAAGCCTGGCAACAGCCCTGTGTGTGGTACTGTGAAATGGCATCCCGTGGGAGGTACCAATGTGTCCCATCCTTTACTCTCAGCATAGAGAGAGGAAACCATGTTAGCACATAATGACCCAAGCAAGGGAGCCACTTCAAAGTAGCCTCAAAGGGAATAAAAATCTCCTAAGAGGTGGCTGGGGGTACAGCTCAGTAGAACATTTCTCTAGCATCCACAAGGCTGTTATCAATCAATAGTGCTGAAGATTAAAAAAAAAAATCCTCTTGCCCTCTGGCATCTTCTCTGAATGTATTCAGTATATTTCTTGTTAATAAATCTTTGTACTTGGGAGATGAATTAATTCTCACAAATCATCGAAAATCTTTAGAAGTCAGGGCTAGTGAAGAAAACATTTGATCAAACAGTGCTCAGTAATGACATCCGGATATTCTATTCTTTATTAAAAACTGGCCTAGGGGGCTGGAGAGATGGCTCAGTGGTTAAGAGCATGTACTGCTCTTACAGACGACCTGAGTTCAATTTCTAGCACCCATGTAGAACTGCCCACAATCTCCTATCTCCTATAACTACACCTCCAGGGACACTAATGCCTCTGAATGAATATATATATATATATATATATATATATATATATATATATATATAATCTAAATATTTAAAATATGGCCTTAAAACCAACTGAAATGAAGAGTTAAAATTGATTTAAGAAATAGTGACCTAAATGGAGCCATCTTTCATGGGAAATGATCTCATAGCCATATGCAAGTGCCAACAGATTTAAATAGATGTCCCGTCACCATCTTTCTCATATACACTGTTCCTATACTTACCAATATTTATTAACTCATACTGAATTCAATAGGAATTTCATAATTCTTAGTGAGAATGGTGTCTAAAACAAAGCTCTTTCCCTGTTTGTTTATTTTGCATGTGTGTGAGTTCCTCATGCCACAGTGCCTCTGAGAGACTGTCAGAGGGGAACTTTGGGAGAAAGGATTTTCTCTTCCTACCACGTGGGTCCTGAGGATCCAATTTAGGTCATCAGGCTTGAGGCAAGTGCCTTAATCTGCTTAGCTATCTTGTCGGAGCCTATAATAATATTCTTTATACACACATAGGGCGATCAAAAAGATTGGCTTTGAACAAACAAAAACGCATTATGATTTTTATCAGAATCAACGCTTTTGTTTGCACAAGTCTGATGAGCTGATACCTCTTCCTAGAAGCAAATTCAGTAGGAAGGTTTAAAAACGAGGGTGTGCAACACTGGCTGAGACAATGGCTTTATTAGTAATGAATACGAGAAGGGATCTATCCGAACTGGTTTAAGTTTCTATCGAACAATTATTCTGCATTTAGTGGACTTTTTAGTTGCTTAAGCATTTAAGTGGCTTAAAAAGATAACCCTTATCTACTTAGGGAACCATCTAAATATTTTCCTTGGCATTTGAAAATTTCATGCTGTCTGGCCTTGCTCAAGTCACAGCCTCTTCAGCTTGGGCAGTTCAGTAAAGTCCAAGAGATAAAATGTAACGACATCTATCTAGCCATGTCATCACGGCTGGGAAGCTGAACTGTGGGACCATTTCACTAGACTGGGAGTGGGCTTGGCAGATCTTGAGTGGGAAAGACACTGAGAGTCTCTGATTTCTTGAAACTTGCCTAGACATTCTTTTCTTTGATTTGCAATCTAGTTGCAATTTCAAAAAATTCTCAGCATTTGCAAGTTCTTAAGCCTCCTTCTATCTCTGTCTCTTTTGAGAGACTGATACATAGTATAAATATGAACCCAAGAGAGTAAAAGCTGTGACACAGTAACTGAGGGCCTATTGGGATTCTGGGACAATTACTCCCAGTAGACATGGGCGAGCAGCAAGGAGCAGGTTTTGCTTCAGTAAGGGAGGTAAGGTGAGAGAAATACAGCAGAATACATAGAAATCGTTTCAGTTTTCTCTGTATTGTATTGGAACGTCGAGTGGATTTATAATAAACATTCAGTAATTGTAAACAGAGCAGAAGAACATAGCCAAGTGTTTGCTATGAATTTTATATAGACTGTGCTGTTAAGTTGCCAATGCTCTTTATTCTGTAAAAGTTTTTTTTTTTTAAATATGGATATGTGTGTGTTTGTGTGTGGCTTTGTGCATGAGAGTGTTGTGCCCCGGGAGGCCAGGGGAGGATGCCTGATCCCCTGAAGCAGGAGTTACAGGCAGTTTCCAGCCTCAGGACTTAGGTGCTGGGAGCTGAGAACTGAACCTAGCTCTCCTGTAAGAGCAGTCGGCAGTCTGTAGCCTTAACCTCCCAGTACCCTCTCCAGGCCTGTCAGATTCTTTCTTAGAGGTGTTAATAGTTTTAGGACCCATATGTTTCTGTAAGATCTCAGTTTCCTTCATCAAATTCACTAGTTTCTCCGCCCTGGAATTCTTAGAAGCAGTTCATTATTTTACATACAATATCAAAAGAAAGTTTAGAAACAAAAGTTACTAGTGATAACTGTTGTATCTAAGCGCATTTTTCCATTTTGCTCACTACCCATTATTACCCATGAACCTCCAGAGTCTCATGTCCTTATAGTTATTAGATGCACTATTTTATAACCCACATCTTCATATAAGACATCTTTACTAGGTTTTCTACTCTGTTTATACTATTCAAAGACAGGGCATACCAGTTTCATAAGCTATATTTAACAATTTTGTGTACCTTTAGGAAAACTCTGCACATGTGACTGTGCGCGTGCACATGCTGTGCTGTGCATTTGGAGGCGAGAGGACAGTTTGTTGGAATCAGTTGTCTCCTTCCACCCAGGGCTGGAACTCATGACATCAGGCTATCTGTAATCCCTGCTCCCCACCCCCACGTGTACATTATTGTGCACAACACACTCAGTATTAGTAAAATTCATTGGATATGTTAGGCATGTAGAAAATGAGGAAGAAACCAGCCACTTCTGAGAGGCACAGATAAGAAATGCTAAACATAGGTGCTAAGTGAATAACCTGGCATGCTTGTTAACATTAGAACCTAATAGATAATGGAAACAAACAAGGTCCTTACTTCCAGATCAGTGGTTTTCAACCTGTGGGGTGTGACCCCTTTGGGAATTGACTGACCCTTTTACAGGGGTCATGTATTATGTATCCTGAATATCATATAGTTACACTATGATTCATAACAGTAGCAAAATTATAGTTACTATATAGCAGCAAAATAATTTTATGGTGGGGTCAGCTCAGTATGAGGAACTGTATTAAAGGTCACAGCATTAGGAAAGCCGGGAACAGCTGCTTTAGATAAAGATGGAATGGGAAAATAAACACATGCACTTATCCTGTTGGGTTGACAGTGTCCACTGATATGATACGTGTTAGGTTGCTCTGTGGATCTACACGTTTCATCCATGAAACCCACTTGGCAAGCTGTAGCTGCTAGGTTCCTTGTTCTGTGGTAGAGGAAGAATGTGTCTTTGGCTCCAGAGATCCACTCTCTGCGTTGGGCCTTCTGGCTCTGCTCTTAGCTCAGGTCCTCCTGGACCTCATCACTGCAGAGAACGCTCATGGGTCAGAGAAGGCACAACAGGGCACAAGAACATCTTGTGCAGGATCTTGTGTGAGAATGAACCTTTCTCTCTGCTTTCAGATTGTCCTAAATGTGCAAACCTAGCTTAAGATAGTTTCCCTTTGACCCTTTCAGGAGTTTGAGATGAATTTAATGCATATACAATGTGAGCATCTTAATCTGGTTTGGGAATATTTCTACCCATGACCCTGGGATAACTTGCCTGTCACTGGTCTTGGAGGTTACCATAGGACAAGATCTTGAAGGTTTTCATAGTCACTGATCAGCTTAAAGAACAACCACCACCACCACAACAAAAGACCACTGTGTCTCCACTTCTATGTAGGAGGGATTTATGTGGGCCAGAGACAGGAGCAGATTGAGCTCCAAGATTGGGTCTTGAGTCAGCACATTGTCTACAGGTGCTTAAGTAAATATTTGCTGAATAAGTGAATGTGTGCCAAGAGTTGGGGCTAGCAAAGGAGCTAGGCAAGTCGAAGGGTGGAGAAAGAGGAAGTTATTGGGGTTTAAAACTGGATTTACAGTGTGTAAGCTAGGCAAGTAACATGAGACTGTTCCTGGAACTCATCTGTAAGTCATTGGCCAAAGACCCCTGGCTCTGCAAACCAGAAAGAGCTGCCCAAGTGTTTGCTCTCTTGCAAATGAAGAATGCCCAAGAGAAGGGAGAAGAGCCAGGAAAGCTGTGTGTCTTTAGAGTTATGTCTTAAAAAAATACCAAACGCCTCCATTAAAGAATTCCTGCCTACTTCACCACACATGAAGTGGTGGAGCCAAACCCAGGACTTTGCACATGCAAGGAACATGCTTTACCTCTTGGCTGCTCCCCTAGCCCAGCTTCTTGGTGTTAATACAGGGATCGAGACTCCAGATGTGAGAGACGTTTAAACATCCTAACTGGGTTTATATGCTGAGGCATTACTGCAGTCCTAACTCAACTAGTGACAATTTGGCCTGGCTGATTACTTAATTATAAGGTATGCTAGAAATCCCCCAATATCCTTCATTGGGGAATATGGTTGATAGTCCACTGACACATATTGGATGTGAATACACACTTGCAGGAAGAAAATGTAAGGCTCGGGTTGAACCACCAAAGCTGGCACCTTTGGAGAGATAACCTCCTTGGTGAAGCTCCCAGTCTAGTGCCCCATTTGATGTGGAAGTTTGTCACCCGATCCAAATAGAGCACTAGCTGAAACTTACCGCAAATGGCTCAGGTGGACCAGTCATGAAAGGTGTTTGTTGGCAAGACCGAAGCAGGATTTCACCTCACTGCAAGAATAAGCCACTGTTTCTAGCCTGTTGGGGATAACTATTTCCTGACATGGAATCCCTTGACAAAAATCAAGTATGAGACAGGGCTCCCAAATCATCTGCAGAACCAGCAACCCCCATAACAAAAAACTGTAGAAAGCTATGGAAGTCCAGTCCTGCTGTGGTCCCCAAGCAAAGTCAGCTGACAATTCCTGTGAGTAGTCAGTTATCCCTGTTTCCCTGCTACCCAGTGTGAGAAGCCCCTCACCAAAGCAGCCAATGGCTAGGAAGACCTTCCTCACGGAGGCGGCTTCAGGGCTAACCTTAAGCAAAGCAGTGGGCTGCATCACCGAGCAAGCTGTATCCTAAGGAATACACTCCCGGGCTTTCTGTGCCAAATATTCTGGGCTCTGGTAAATTACACAGGTAGGATCATGCCATTGTCGCTGAAGAAGTGTTCATCCCGAGGAGACCACTTCTCTGAAAGGGGAAATACACTATGCAGAGAGTAAACAGAAAGGTGTCGGTATGGCACAGGGAGGAGAGAAGGAGGCTTCAGAGGAACTAACCAGTAAAAGAGAGACCTTTCTTGTCGGATCTTAGGGATTCTTGTGTCTCCAGCAAAGCCACCAATGGGGCCACAGATTCTGTACAAGATAGCGGCTACACCAGGAAGCCTGAGAATGGGTTTTTTGTTCTTGCTTTAAGCCTTTTGTTGCTATCGGCCTCCTTGGGGATGTGTTTCTCAGAAGCAGCCAGCTGGGCATTGGCTGAAGTTATCAGCTTCTAGAGATTCAATGGCTGGCATTGATAGAGACGTGTGGAGGGCCATTCCACCTGAGCCGGGCCGAGATTAAGACACAGCAGCTGATAGAGGAGCAGGGCAGAGCGAACACACCCAGCCAAGGGGAAAGAAACAGCATCTCTACTTGCCCCATTAACCACAAATTCTCGGGCCAAGCCGGGCCAAATGGCAGGAGGGAGGGCTCCCCAGATCACCATTAAGCAGCTGCAAATTGAACCATTAATCTCTGTGATGCAGTTTAACAGCCAACCTGTTCTGTCGCTGATGAAAATGTCACAGGCTCCATGCTGGGAACGTTCTTCTGGTTTCCCGGGTGGCCTTCCCTTGGGGGAGCTCTAGGGATTGGTTTGGGAGATAGTAAGTCCTCTGGCAGCACCCAACCATTTTATTATAATTACAAAGGGGAATGAATGGGGTGCTCTTTGAAACACTCCCCTAGAATTTGCAAATGGTTTCAGCTTCATCAATTTGATGGCCTCCCTCTGAAGAACCAGATGAGAAAAGGGGGACGCTGTAGCTGTAGCTGTAGTGTTGACTCTTTCTGTGATATTCTAGGGGAGGGATTGGAAGTCCTGTCACAGGCCACATGGGTTGTCATGGGCCCCCTGCTGGCCCTGTCGCTGCTGGTTCTGCCCCTACCACCCCCTGCCTGAGTTGTACATCACTCTGATCTCAGAGGGTTAGGGGATTGGATATGGGGCTGTCAATTTCTGTCAGTTCCCACGATGGATTCCACCTCAGAACACTACAGAGTTCCTGGCTTGCTTCAGACATGCGTCTGAGCATGACCCAGGACTGAACACTTAACCATTCACTTTCTGCGTACCATAAGTTGTTCCAAATGCTTCCTGTGTGTTAATTCAGTCTTTAACTTTTCTCTTTGAGGCACTGGATGCTGAAGCTCACGGTTAAGTATCTTGCTCAAAGCTACCCTACCTATAGAGGAGGTCAAGTTGGTTCTCTCCTGAAGTTTGGAGTTTGCTGTCCAGCTGTGCTGTTAGCTTAGCTACTGCACCAGCCACAGTGGTGGGGGAACAGAAAGAAGAAGGTCTGGGGGCCCTGTGAGATGGTTTTGGATCTCATCGGTCCTGCAGATCAGCCGTGTGAGCCCGAAAAAGTCACCCGAGTTTAAATTAAATTGGAGCTTCCTCCAGAAGAAACGATGAACTATCATTTACAGAAGCACTTAACACACAGGACTTAGCCTACAGTGGGCTGTCAATCAATCTTGGCTCTCTCCAGGCCTCTTCCACACAGAATATAGCTACTCAGAATGAAGAGGTTGCCTACTTCAGCTGCAGACCTCTGGAATTCCATGTGTTTGCTTAGTCCCCCCAGAGGAGGTACTGTGGTGTATGTGGGCTTGATAAGTGAGGACGGAGAGCGGAGCCCTGTATACATCGAGCCATTAATAATGATGTGGCTCATGTCTGAAAGCCAAGGATATGTTCATACAAGGCCAGGGTATGTTTTTACAGCTCCGCAAACCATTCATCCACCACAGCATGACTTCTTGAGGGCCAGTTTTAGAATTTTGATGTTTTCTCTTTTCTCCTTAAAGAGCGATTTACATTGCAGAGCAGTTTCTGGCCTTGGCAAGCCAGAGAGTTGGTGCCTGGACATTTTTGTTTCTTTAACTGATTATAAAAGATGGAGAATCTAGCTTGGAGAGATTTTGAAGCCTATGAATTTCGTTTAAAAAAAAAGGGAAAAACAACTCAGCTTCGACCACTTTTTGAATATAAAAGGAAAATAATTGGTTTAAAAAATATGTACATAAATTTACATGTCGGGATTTCTGCTGAAACCTGGGGGGAGGGAATGCAGGAAGCTGGAGAATTCCATGAAGGCTGTCTTGAGGGGTTCCTGGGCTCTTCTGGGAGGGAGGGCTGGTCCTGTTGGGAGTGTGGGCCTGGCATGGTGCACAGGTTTCCAGGAAGAGAATGCTCTCTGCTGTATTTGGCAGTTCAGTAAACTGCACATCCATCCACAACTAACTTCTATCTGAACCTGAATACAAAGCGGAGAAAATTATGACTTTATGGATCTTCCTCCAAAGTAATGTGAGCTCTGATCAGCTCTGTTACAGTGAATCTGCCCTCCTGGATTGGACTAAGGGTATTTTAAACATTTGCATCTAGGAAACAGGAGCTAACAAACTATATTTGTATTATTTGGGGTTCTTTAGAGTATCAAA
>LR750188.1:464579-524579 GCA_902729485.2 Mus minutoides | reverse complement strand
GGGGGGAAGGAAGTTATGCTTTTCTGTCTAAATCAGGAAAGCGGGCAATTGAATGGTGGCAAGCTACTGCACTTGGGTTCCAGGGAGGAAGAGATGGCACAGGACCTCACAGGGTCCAATCCTCTTCTTTGCTTGGCTTAAGGTGACTTTGCCTTTTTAGGGCCAGCCCCAAGGTCCAGTGATTGACACACCCAACTGGAATGTTGGGTCTCCACCCAGGCTAGGGAGTCATTTCTCTTGGCCCACAGGAGTTTTTCTACTCTAATGTAGGTGCCCCTTCTGTGTACCTGAACTGCACTTAAGCAAGGAATATCTCAGGGGTCCCTGGCTTAAAAAAACAAAAACCAAACCAAAAAAACCTCTCTTCCCATTGGATTGTTACGGGGTTTGCGCACCCCCTCTCCTTTTTCTTCACTGAGGTGGAAGACAGTGCTTGTGCATTAGCTTTGAGCTAAGCCCCAGGATCCTTCTCTGGGAGGGAGATGATTATCAGAGTACTCAGATGAGGTTTAAGCTGAATCACTCACCAGAACCTTTTAGGCCCGTGGCCTTCCTGTGTTGGTCAAGCCTGCATCCCTCTTTTGCGCTTTCCGGCGTTACTCATGCTAATGGACCCTGTGGGTAAAGATCTCACAGATTTATTTCCACGCCCAGAGTATTGGTGTTACGGAAGAGAGGAAATTTTTTTTTTAATTTTGGTATTTTATACACGCATACAATGTGTTTTGATCTTTTATATACCAAGATTTTCCCTTTGTTTAGTTAAAAAAAATAATTGAAGACTATTGTTAGTATGACTTGAAAGACAAGGGACCTATAGTCCCTATAGTTAGCTTGAGAGTTAAATTATAACTTGCAGCCTTTGAACAAAGACTCCTTTAACAGTTAGAAGAGGAAGGAAACGTCAGTTAGTTCCTGAGGTCAGAGTGTGGAGACCTTTCTGTTCTGCTTATAGTTTACAGACAGTCTCACACTGTAGCCCAAGCTAGCCTGGAGTTCATTATACAGCCCAGGTTGGCCTGGAGGTAATCCTCCTGCCTCGGCCTCTTAATGCTGAGATTCCAGATGGGAGCCACCACGCCTGGCTGCTTTTTATTTCTATTTCTATTTTTCTGCTTTAATCTAACATTGATTTACTAGTCTTGAAACGAAACACCTTGTGTGAATGTGAGTGAAAATGGCTATTTGCTTTTTTGTGTTGGTATTTTGAAATGTACTCATTTTAAATCTCTGTAATTCAACCATCCTTTTGGCATTTATAGACATCTACCTTGTAGGCCCTGGGGCTGCAGGATCAAATCAGAAGCAGAGGGAGGCGTGGGTTGCCTGATCTGGATTGATACACACCGTCTAGATGTGTAAATAAAATCTCCCTGACAGATGTAAAGGATACATCTGTTTAATTTCTTTAATTCGGAAATGTTGAGAGGGATAATGATAATATTCAGGATATTAGACTTTATTAATTTTTTTCTAAAGGCTGAAGCAAACCAATTCCCCTTAGATTACTTGCACTAATACAATAAGGATCGCCTTATCATCCTGGGGTTTTTTTTTTGATGCTATCCCAAATACTTTTGCTATCCTATGATGGGCTCCAATGCTCCCATGATGGGCAGAACAGAAAGGTCTCATCTAGACTACTTTCCTGCCCCCTCTGCTTTCCTGGAACTTTCTGGAACTATTCTGAGGATGGTTGATACTTCTGGGATTAGATGTGTCACCAGTCTAAGCTGTGCATGAAGACAGAAAGATTGAAGTGAGCTGCCTAGGGCCATAAATTCCGTTGATCGTTTTCAGACTTCCACAAAGGAAGACCCAGGAGGTCCAGGCCATCACTTCAGGATCTGAATGATTCTGAGCCCATTGGCTTCTCGTCTGATGGATGATCACTAAATTGCTACCAGACAGAAGCTGAACTTCCTCTATAGGTATTTTGTTTTGTGGTGTTTAGGAGTCCTGTGGGCTAATGGCTTGCAGTTCAGGAGAAGTGAAATACTGACTGCATAACACTCTTCCATTAGATAATAAGCAAGGCTCTTTGGGTTTGGTGCATAAACCTTTCCCATCAAATCCTCACCTTCCACCTCTGGTTAGAAAATGTCGGTCTCCCCTGCTGGGGATGCAACTCATTGATCTTCTCTCTTATAATTGACATTTTTTCTGAAGCATTCCTCAGGACAGTCTATTTTCCTTGAAGGCAGTTCTCAAGCTGTGCTATTGTCTAAGGAAAACTGCACATGTTCATATTGTTTTATCTTCTAGATCCAGTCTTTTCAGAAGTCAGGGATTTAAATATTAAAAATTAGGCTAACAATTATGTGTAAGGATGATAACTGTCAATCTGCTAATTATGTCTCTCTTATAACATGCCAGGCCAGTTTTTTTTTTTAAAACGATCACAATCTTATTTTGAAGAGAAGTACTTCTTAAATGTGGGTGTGTATGTGTGTGTTTGTGTATGTCCATGTGCCAGAGTGTGTTTGTGTGTGTGCATATGAGAGTATATTTCTGTGTGCCTGTGTATGTCTGTGTGCCTTTGTGTGTATACATGTGTGAATATATGTCTGTGTGCTCGTGTATGTGTATATGTCTGTGTGCATCTGTGTGTGTGTGTGTGTGTGTGTGTGTGTGTGTGTGTATGTGTGTGCGTGCACTCTGAGGACACTTTTTTTTTACATATACTTATGCTGTGATTGACAGCGCTTTCCTCTCATGTTCCATTTTCATATGCTAATCACTGGCTGTTCCCCATGACCTCTTCATGCAGCAGCTGGAATATAACTATTAAGTGCTGCCCACTGGAACAATAGTGGAGGAGGGGCTCTGAAGGCTCAAGGTGGAGACCTGGGTCAGGAAGAGCTAAAAGGTTAGTCTAGTGGTCAGCCCCTGGGCCCTGGGAAAAGTAGACTGCTAAAAGCCGCTGTAACTGAGAAGTTAGAAAGTCTACACTGATCCCGACAGCCCTTGGGGAAGAAGGATGTCACAGGCTCCCAGAATCCCCTTTGATTTGCTGCCATTCAACTCGGTGTTTAGTAATAAACAGAGTTCAATGACCAGAGTCTAGACAAACAAATCAGGGTTTTGGCAAACGCTGCCCTCCGATGATGACATGTTATGTCTCTGCAGAGCAGAAAGGAAGGAGCCAGCTTTGATATTCTAATACGCTGCCTTATGAGCTAGCAGTGAATAAGAGAGGCTGAGATGTGGATTCCTAAACATGTCCACTCTGGCTAAATTAGAAGGGATCCTCTACTTGTGATTTCCCTGCCTTGTCTTCCTTCAGGCCTTAGGAAGCTGCCGGGATCTTCAGTGAAACGTGAGAGGTTTAAATATTAATATTTCTGAGCCCCCCCTCCCTCCAAGGTAGACTCAAGCACCTGCTTCCCCCAGAGCAGCTGTCAGGAGGAGTTCTCACTGAAGAGACACTCTCTCTCTCTCTCTCTCTCTCTCTCTCCTTTTGGTTTTTTGAGACAGGGTTTCTCTGTATAGCCCTGCCTGTCCTGGAACTCACTTTGTAGACCAGGCTGGCCTCGAACTCAGAAATCTGCCTGCCTCTGCCTCCCAAGTGCTGGGATTAAAGGCGTGTGCCACCACGCCCGGCTACTATTTTTCTCTTTAAACAAAAATATTTCATTATCAAAGTTGGGTTTTAATTGAGCCAGGGTGTCTTTCTGGATAGTTCATGTTCCCTGACTAGCCTCTTCTTTGTCATCCGGAAGTGAGGCCTCTCAGAACTCTCTCATCTGCTTGTCCCACCCCATACCGTCCATAAAGTATGTGGTAAGCATTGTTGGGCTTGGTTACATCTCATGTGTGCATGTGTATGTGTGTGACTGGCATGTGTGTCTGTATGGTGCATGCATGCGTGCGTGCCTGTGTGTGTGTGTGTGTGTGTGTGTGTGTGTGTGTGTGTGTGTGTGTGTGTGTGATGAGTGCTTGTGACAAAGAATAAAACTCCATTTCTGTTGGGACTGAAATGCAAAAGATGCCAGGGAAGGGTTGAGGTCTCTGAGTTCCACATAAAATAATCTCTGGAGTGAAACAATATACCCTAAAGAAAAATTCATCTCTTAGTTACAGCCCAATACGGTGTCTACAGCAAAGAGCACTCAGACAGTGAGCTAGGTGGTTATCTTTAGGACCATATGCAGCATCTATTTAGAATCCATTTTCAGCATCTACTAGGGAACACTCTTCCTTAATTCTTCGAGTACATTTTTCTTAGCAGGCATCACACTGTTTACCTATTGTTAATGGTTTCTCACAAATATTTACCAAACGTTTCTAAACTGTCTGCTCGGAGACTCTGACAGCATCTCCCTTTGGTACTCAGCCTTTTAAGGTAGTCTCTCCGCTGGTATCTGTGCAATTAGCCAGGAGCATTTTAATAACAGGGAATAATAATTGCTGTTTGCTGATCGCAGTGAGGAATTTCCCGTGTGCATTTATTTTTAGGAAGACTAGATTGCTGTGTTGCACATGGGGACACTGATAAAGACTTTAATTACTGGGGGGAGAGGTTTTGGAAGATGAAGAACAAGCATTTGTGTGTGTGGAGGGGGTTCCGTATTTTGTGGAAAACTGGGAAGAGAATTTTTAGTCCCTATAATTGCTGAAAGCACAGCACTTGTGGCATGAAAAATGTTTGCACGTAGTCCTCAGTCTAGAGCAACGTTTACGTGGACGACCAAACGTGTAGAGTTCGACAAACTGCCAGACGATAAATATCCAAAGCCTATATTTTTGCTATATATTTTTTTTCCCAGAAAAAGGTTTTATCATGGACAAAGATTAATTCCATGGATTTTTCTGGGAGAAAGATCAGTGTTACTCTGATTTAATACAGTTGTATTTGCATGTGGTTTTTTTTCCTAAAGGAATAAGCAATGACCAGCTCTCTCTATTAATTTAAATGTTAATTACAGCATGAAGGGATTTATACTTGATCTTCCTCCAAAGATGAGAATGATTAGATTTTAAAATAATTTTTGTCTGAGTAAAATTAGGTTCAGGTGTCAAGAACAGAAGATGAGCTCAATTAGCAAGTATATGTTAATGTACCAGCTGTGCTAATGGGACAGAAACATTAAATTCCTGCAAAGATTCTCTATTTCAGCTCAATGAGATTCTAGGAGACTTGGACTATAACACATAAATAATTATTGTTACTATTATTTGTTTTTTCCTTAATTTTAGACTTGTTTGTTGTTTTGGTAAAGGCTAATAGTTTTGCTGGCTTAATAGTTATGCAATAGAAGTAGACCCAAAACAGTCGGTCATCTTCCCTACTCTTAGACCTCAGTCTCCTTGGTGGCTCAAAGTTCAGTCCCACTGCCTTAAGGAGAGCGATCTGGTTAATGATGGAGTCATTTCAGAGTCCTACCCTTGTCTTCATCTGAAGGTAGCATCTAAATTCGCACATGGGAAGATGGTGAAAATGTTAGATGTCTCCGTTTGGCGGTCCCCAGCCTGCTGGCCCAGGGTTGATACTTTCAGAGATGTCTTTAAGGCTGTTTGGCCTCAGTCTCTGAATTCTGCCTGCTGTGTCCTCTTCTGGCCGGGATTGCTATAAAAAATGCAACCAACTAAGTGACTTATGCCAAAGAAGGTTCTGGAGCATGGGTAGCCCAGGATGAAAGGTGCCATGGGGTTTGGTGTCTATTGAAAGTTTTCTTCCTGATTTTGTCTGCTGTGTCCTTGCATGGTGGAAGAGCTGCGAGGTTTTCTCTCCTGGGCCCCTGTGATAAGGACACTGTCCCATCCTTGTAACTTAACCACCAAAGGCAGCTTCTCCTATTACTATCTAGGATAGGGAGGGGAGCACCTTTGGACTCAAGTGTGGCCTTCCTTAAACAGTCCCACACACTCTGCAGACCCCTTGGTTCGATCAGGAGAACCTTTGGATCTGTGGCCCTTTCACAACCTTGTGTGGGCGGTACTCCTCTCAGACTGGCTCCTTCTGTCTTATACTGTGACAGAGTGACCTCTTGGACAGTGCCATTGGACTTCATACCCTGCTCTGGGTCTGAGCCAATGTGCTTAAGTGTGCAAAAGAGATACTAGTAGGGACACATGGCTCTTTGCTCTCTCCTAATTTCTTAACATCACTCCCTCTCAAAGAGATTTTTAAGCCCTTGCAGCCCCCCCACCCCTACCCCCACCCTCAAGATGGTTAATTTGACTATCAACTTGATTGCATTTGGAACCAACTGAAACACAAGTTACTGGGTGCTTCTGTGAGGAATGTTTTGTTTGTTTGTTTGTTTTGTTTTTAAAGAATTATTTATTTATTTTATATATGAGTACACTGTCGCTGTCTTCAGACACACCAGAAGAAGGCATCAAATCCCGTTATAGATGGTTGTGAGCCACCATGTGGTTGCTGGGAATTGAACTCAGGACCTTTGGAGGAGCAGTCAGTGCTCTTAACCACTGGGCCAAATCTCCAGCCCCAATGAGGAATGTTCTTGATCATATAATTTTGAGCAGGGAAGACTCACCCTAAACATCAGCACCCTTTGATTACAGCCCAGATCAAGGGATGTAGAAGAAGAAAACTTTCTGTTGCCTCTCACCTTCAGTCTTATTGGCAAATTCCTCTATCCTGTTGTCCGGTATTTCTTCACTGGTATCAGAACCAACGTCTTTAGGTTTCTAATGTAGACTGAAGATCAGCAGCTCTCCAGGGATCCTCTAGGACTCCTGGGCTAGATTGGGACTGCTGAAACAGCCAGCTTTGTAGACTAAACAACTACCAGATTCTTGACCCTGCAGCATGAGGCGAGCAATGCTGGACTGTGCAGTCCACATCCTAGAAGCCAGTCTAATAGTTTCCTCTTGAAGAGGACAATATATTCTCTGACAGAAACCTAAAAACCAAAACAAAACGCCACCAACACTACCCTCACCCCTTTATTGCTTTCAGACACTTTGCTGAAGTGACTGGAATGGGTTGTGTGGCCCATAACCCCGGGCATTCAAACACTTGGGTCTCTAGTTAGTGGCGCTGTTTTGAGAGGTTTAAGAGTCACAGCTTCCTTGCTGAGGAAGCTGTCACCAGAGGCAGGCGGGCTCTGAGAACATGTAGCCTCACCCTGTTTCTAGTTCACGCTCCTCACTTTGTGCTGGCATTTGAGTTGTGGCATCTCCATTTCTACTGACTCCCATGCTGGCTTCCCCACCATGACAGTCGCTCATCCATAGTGCACTGTAAGCCCAGATAACGTCTCTTTCTATAAGTCGCCTTCACCGCGGCATTTATCATAGCAACCAACACAGCTCTGGTTTGTCTTTTTTGATCCAGAGTCTCTTTTGCAGCCCAAGTAGACCATGTCCTCGGATTCTCCTGCCTCCATCTCCTGAGTGCTAGCTCCCAGGACATACTTCACCACGGTCAGTTTAGTAAGTTTTATGTATAGACTCCTTCAGGTCTTGGACCTTGATGTTCCCAGCCAAGCTTCTGGTCCATAGAAACCTTCTAAATGTCTGAAAGCCCTGGCTTTTGCAGGCCCCAGGTCCTGGGTTTAAGATCCTGTTCTCCACCATAAGCTTTAAACAGTGTCTCTTGGAAACTTGGTTACTTTATTGGTTCTCACGGAGCTTTGCTCTCTCCTCAGCCGCCAATCTCAGAATGTAGTTTTAATGCAGGAAGACAAGTAGCTGTGAAGAATGACAAAGAGAAGATAAACTCAGGAACATGAATTCCCTGAGAACAAAAGCCGGTCAGCACATGTCTCAGAAAACCCATTTGTGGACCTCAGAATGAGAGCAACCTGAGAAGACACCCAGACTTTCCTTATCCAGAACACAGCAGGTTTCAAAGTCACCCCAAGGAGGTGCCAGTTTCTTTTGCTTATAACCTCCCTAGCAAGCTCTTCTTCTTCTTTTTTTTTTGAAATTGTTCTGACTCTGACCAAAATGTATGACCTAATTTGCCCTAAAAACTATTTTCGCGTCTGCTTTCTACGTCTCCACGGTAGTGCTTAGATTTGCCAAGTGTGAGATCTCACCCCCAAAGTGCTTTTCTTGAAAGTGATTCCTGACATCGAGGAGTGGGATGATGTAAGACACTTTTCAAAAGTCATTATACAAAATGTAGGGTGATGTGAGACAGGAATTGAGAGCCATAAAGCAGGGACACGGTGCCAGGGTTGGGAAAATGAAATTCTGTTGATTCAAACAAAATAGCTATTACTAGATTGCTGCCGGGGTCAAATAACCCGTTATGGGGCCGTATTTCAAGCCCCTGCATGCTGCTTTCTGCCATCTAATAATTCTACTACAGAGAAAACTGAATAGCAACTCTAGCCTGGATCTGGCTTAGCACACAAGACGTATTCAGAAGTATTTGTTCACTTTCCAGTGGCTTCTCACAGGCCTGGGAGATGTTCAGAGCTACTGAGACATGGTCAGCTAGGGGACCACACCATCACTGTGTCTCTCAGAGAAGAACCTGGGAAGGTCATAGGCAAAGAGGGAGATGGCCTTGGAGATCCAGGGTGACAAGAGAATTTATTTCATAGTTTAATAGTTAAGAAATATTATAGTTAAAAATAGTAATAGTTGAAAATAAGTACTTATGTTTTTAAAATTTAATACAAGTATGTAAAACTTATGTGATCATGGGGAGCATGTTCTTTCAAATCCCTGCTCCTTGTCATATGTCTGTGAGCTGTCCCTTTCATCTGGAGCTGGAACGTGTATTGCTCATTGGAGTGCACTAGCCCAAGGCTGTTACCATTCACTTATGGCCTGCTTCATACATGGGGCTCTGCCTAGATCAGCAGTTCTCAACTTGTGGGTCACCACCCCCTTTGCAGGGGGGGGCAAACAACTCACAGGGGTCCCCTAAGATCATTGGAAGACACAATTCATAACAGTTATGAAGCAGCAACAAAAGTAATTTTATGGTTGTGGCGTCACCACAACATGAGGAGCTGTAGTAAAGATTCACAGCATGAGGAAAGCTGAGAAGCCCTGGTCTATATGGATGCATGGCCTTTGCTATTTACTACCATACACACTTAAAAAGAATGGTCTGGTAGTTGTCAGTGAGGTTCCTTGATGTGCTGGCAAGTTCAGGTTGTGACGAAGTCAAGTGAGAATTGGGTGTAAAGATGGGGCTGGAAAGTCTCAAAGGTAATGACTGGATTTAGGAGATGGTTCAGAGAAGGGAAGGGCACAGCGTTGGGTAGCTTCAGTCAAAAAATAAATCCTGACTGGAGTGTGGGACTCAGATAGACCATCTGATTTTAAACATTGAAGAAGCCACAGGAATCTGTTGGCTCTACTAGTAGTGGAATATTGTGCTTTCGTTTGTCTGGGCTCTGGATTATAAAAAGGACCAAGACAGTCCCTGTTTTCCAGGAGCTGACAATCTAGAATCTGGGATGCCAATACATTGTTGAAGAGTTCCATGCAGGAAAGGTGGGCACTTGGGAAAAAACTTCTCAGTAGAAATGGCATTCTACACCTCAGGAAACTAAGGCCTTGTTGTGCAGTGATTTCCACAAAGATAAAACTTCAAGTTTGGAAGGAAGACAAAGGATGACAAAGAGAAAATGATACGCCATCAAGATGGGGAGAGGGAAATCATCACAATACAATGTTAAAATCACTATACAATGTTAAAAGAAAGGTGTGACAAGTCACAGCATGCTAGAGGGAGGGGAAAGATCAGGATGTTCTAGGTGAGAAAAGACACTGCATCCTACACCAAACTCCAGAAGCTGAGGAAGTAACTCAGTAGCTACAGGAAGTCCCTGAAACCGACTACCTTCTCTAGGTCTTTCCCTGTTCCAGCGTATATAAGTAGTAAGAACTGTATAAAGACACTTTCAGACAAGCTGAGCTCAGACCAGCTGCCTTGGCTAGTTCTATTGTCAAAAGGATACGAGCTACAGTCTTCTGGGAAGAGGGAATCCAAATGAGAAAATGTCTCCATAAGACTGACCTGTAGGCAAATCTATAATTTTCTTGATTAATGAATGATGTGGGAGTGGCCAGCCCCCTTGGCAGGTAGTGCTGGGTTGTGTAAGAAAGCGAGCCATGAAGAACAAACCAGGAACCAGTGTTTTCCCCTGGTCTTTGTTTAGGTTCCTGTCTCCGGGTTCTTATCCTGAGTTCTTCCTGTGACTTTCCTTCATGATGAACTGACTGTAAGTTGTCAGGTGAAATAAACCCTGTTCTCTTCAAGTTGTTTTTGGTCAGTGGTCTATAACATCAATATAAGTCTAACTGTAAACAGGTCCTAAGGATAAAGGTAGAAAGCCCACTCAACTCAGTAGAGAGCTGAGACATCATGTAGCTTCTGGATACAGCCATGCCTGAAGCTAATCCTACCCTGAAATCTGCATCACTGAGTTTTGATAGCAGGATCTCACTCTGACCTCCCCTTGGCTCTCTATTTCGGTAGGTTCTTTGTTAAGAATTCGGATGAGCTGGGCTTGCCTTTAATCCCAGCAGTCAGAAAGCAGAGGTAGGCAGAGTTCTGAGTTTGAGGCCAGCTTGGTCTACAGGGTGAGTTCTGTGAGAGCCAGGACTACAGCTGGTGGGAACTGGTATGTAGACCAGGGTGATCTTAACTTGGAATGATCTTCATCTCTCTGATGCTTGAGATCTGGGGGTTACAGATACAAAGCATTAGGCCTTGTGCTTTTTTTCTTTTTGGTTTTTCGAGACAGGGTTTCTTTGTATAGCCCTGGCTGTCCTGGGCGCCACCACGCCCGGCGCTACTACCAGAAGTTTTAACTAGTACAACTTATCAGCAGTGGCTTCTGTGAAGCCTTCTGCATGCCGGAAGGATAGTGTGGAGTGTTAACAAGATTCCCGGTGAGAGTATTGGTCAGAGATGGGGGAAGAGAAACTACAAGATTCTGCAGAGGACAGAAGGGTAGGAGAATCTGGAGGCTGCCTGGGTGAACAGACTGAAGGATGGCTTTCGTATCTCTGTTTCTCAGCTGTGCGGTTGCTGGGAAGGGCTCTGAGAGTCTGTTGCTTTGGGGGAAGCCAGAGGAGAATGCTAGACAGCCAGAATTTCAGGAGATTGAAAAAAAACGGTCTGTCAGTCCCTTCTCAGCTTTCCTTTTCCAGTCACTTTGATTTGAATGCTCTATCCAGAGCCACGGAGTGAGGAGTATTTTGGAAAGTAGCTGGGACAGCGGTAATTGCTTGAATGTGGTTTCTAAAGACTTTCCTGGCCACCAGGGGTGGCCTTAAAGCAGTGTTCTGGCAAAAATGTGCCTAGGAGAAACTTGAAAAGGGTGTCAAGGCAGTGAAAAGTACCCATGCTGTGGCTTTAGGGCTTGATCTTCAAGCTGTATGATAGCTAGGATTCGGAGAAGAAATTAGCCGGGAGTTAGGCTGTCCTGCCCAGAAATACTGTTCCCATAATTAGATGATGAGAAGAGAATTTTAAAAGCCCCCAATTCAATTTCCTTCATTTAGGATATTCTTATTTAATTAGCCACGACCCCAAGGGATCAGCCTGAGATACTGTCGAAAGTAAAAGGGACAAAAAAAAATTAAAAAAGAAAAAAAAAGGAAAAGGAAAAAGAAAAAAGAAAATGGAAATGGGAAAATGATTGTATTGTCCTGTCATATAAGCTTTGGGGTTCTACTCCATCAGGACTGTTCTTCAAGACACTTGTCTGTTGGTCACCTAGGAGCTCGGGCTCAGCTGTCCAAACTGAGGATCAAATGTGGTGCACCATGGCTGTGGGGGCCATTGAAGACCAAGGGTGCTCCAAGAGTGGGCAGAGACACATCAAATGGGCAAGTGCACATGAAGCTAAGAACAAACAGGAACGCTCAGCTTTGCTCTGACTGATTTTCTTGTACATAACTATAGCCAGATTTTCTGGATTCACATTAGGGAATGCACACAGGCTGACAAACACATGCAGACCTGCAGAGAAGGAGGTGGTGCCCCTGTCACGGAGGCGAAGAGCAACAGAGGGAACCTGAGCAGTGGCATCCATGAGGCATAGTTGGAAGAGCAAGACGGAAAGACACTCTTCCCCTACGATGACCTCACTGGATGTCATGAGAGGGAAAACTGCTTTAATTGATTCTCTCGGAAAGACCCGTGATGCTTTATCTGTTTAATATAACAGATGCTTTTAATTGATTTTGGTCATCTTATCTCATTTCCTGAATGATCCAACAGCTGAATGTGAGCAAGCAGAACAGGATGTCACTCCTGAGTAGAACATCACTCATGTTGTCAGGGAGACGAGAGTGCCAGAGGCGGGGCTTAGAGCTTTGAACCACGGTTCTGCTTTGGAAGTACACCTCTCTCTTTCTCTCTCTCTCTCTCTCTCTCTCTCTCTCTCTCTCTCTCTCTCTCTCTCCCTCTCTCTCTCCCTCTCTGTCTGTCTGTCTGTCTGTCTGTCTGTCTGTCTGTCTGCATTTGGTGTGCTTATTTATGCATTTGTACATGTGTGTGCCTTAGCATGAATGTGGGGCCAGAGGATGATTGTGTGAGTTGGGTCTCTCCTTCCTCTATGTGGGTTCTGAGGATTGGCTTCCATCTCTTAGGCCTGGTGGCAAGCATCTTTACCCACAGAGCTGTCTCCTCACTCCTCTGGTTTGATATTTTGGAGATAAGGTGTTATAAACCAGGCTCTTCACCAGCCTGCCTTTCAGCATCTCAGTACCTGCAGCTTAACCTTTCCGCGTTGCCAAGGTACCTTTTGCCACTTTATTCTAATGTGCAGCCCTGGAAGACCCGAGACTCCCTATGCAGTCCAGGTTGGCCTTGAAATGGGTGTTGGTCTAGCCTCAGCCTCCCAAGTGTCATGAGTATAGTGTTTGACACCATACTCAGCTCGAGGCCCAGGTTCATAATCCTGATCAGCTAGAGAAGAAAGCCATTGTTCCTCCAGCAGGGACTTGTTTAGTCTGGGAGAACCTATTGGTCAGTTTTGCCAGTATGCTAATAACAGGAAATCAAAGAGTAATTCAAGCACCATTAGGACAGCCAATCCTTTCTTTGGAACTGAATATTAAATTCCATTATATTAGCTTGTTCTATTCTATCATCTGAACAGAAGGTTCCTGAATGATTAATGTGGCCTGGCTTTTTTTTTTTTTTAAAATATTATGTTTATCGTTTAAAAGTGAAGACAGTCCATCTTTTCTCTTGAACTAGAGGGGTGACCATTGTATCCATGCAGTTGTATCAACTACAGGAAAGCATTGTTAGGTGGGAGGTATGGCGTGCTCCAGAGACCACTTGTTGCCCCTGACACTTTCAGCCAGGGTCTCTGAAATGAGAAGAGAGAGATACTCCCTCTTGGTGTCGCGTGGGTTTGAGACTCTGGCCACTATCAGAGCACGGCCAGTGTGCTGTGGCTGCCACGCCCTGACCACGTCTGTGCTCAGGCTCGCTCAGCCTCTGTTGGGGTAGCCAGCCTTGGTCCTCAGAGTGTGTGTATGTGGTATGTGTGTATGTGGTATGTGTGTGGTGTGTGTATATGGTGTATGTTTGTGGTGTGTGTATGTGTTATGCAAAGTGTAGGTTTGTATTTTTATCTCAGAATCATTAAAAAAGTTACACCTAAAACAGTAGCAAGGCTGAGTGTTTTGCTTTCCAACAGATGTTTTCCAGTGTTGCAGACATGTTTCTTGAATATCTTATCACATTAGATCAAATTATTTATTACTTACCCTGTCGCCTGTCAACTTGGCTTCCACCCACATCTGGGCTTCTGGAATAAACTTAAGGTACCCCCCCTCACCAATTATCTTTATTTTAGTAGTTCTATATTTGCATCAGACTTTTTATGTTACAGAAGTAAAATTACAACTCAGGGTAAACCACTGTAAACATAGTTATGTTGGTAGAGACAGAGGAGAGGGGGAGAGTTGTGGGAGAGAGAGAGAGAGAGAGAGAGAGAGAGAAGTAGTATGTAAGTGGATTTAAACCTAAATATGTAAATCATAATTAAGAAAATTTTAAGACAAAAAAATGAGAGACTTTTAATATGTATTTTATTTTATTTTATTTTCTCCATTTTGGTATCTTTTGCTCACTGCAAAAATGTAACTTCATTGACCAAAGCTTGGAGACCAAAATTTTAAGACCTTGAGACTAGAAGAGATTCCTTAAGTAAGTCATGTAAGAAATGTAGTACAAAGGAAAACATTTACACATGTGACTATCAGAAGCCTGCAGATGCCAAGTGCTCCCCAATGCCAAGTGCTCCCCAGCACCCAGGAAGTAGAACTCCTAGACCCTTGGCTCTCAGCCTGTGGATCATGACCCCTTTTCTGGTAGAACAATCCTTCTATGGGAGTCAAGTATCAGATACTCTGTATATCAAATATTTACGTTATTATTCACAATAGTAGCAGAGTTACAGTCACGAGGTACAGGAAATAACTGTGGGTGATGGCCACTGCAGCATGAGGGACTGCATCCAAGTGACGCTGCTGATCCTTTCCACCTGCTTACCTCCCTTCCAGGCTGTCCCTGTTTGCAGACTCTCACAGATGCTCTCTATACTCTGTAAAGACAGAGCTGAAGAAATGCCCAACACTGGTTGTGAAGAACACTGGTCTAACTAGTTACATCTCCATGCGATAGACTCTTATAGGGTTTTGAGAATGACTTCACCTTTTGTTTTTAATTAAATGTATATGTGGCTTTGGAGTGTGGGTGCATGCATGTGAGTGCAGTGCCCGCCCTAGGAGACCGGAAGAGGCTGCCAGGCCCCGCCCCCTGCCCCTAGCTCTGTGTGCTTATGTGGTACTGAGGCTGCACTTGGACCTCCAGCATCCCTCCAGCTCCTGGTTTTTGCAGTTTTAGCTAGGTTTTACTTTTGTGGGGCTGAAGATAAACGCAAGGGCATCCTGCATGGCAGGCAGCCATTTTTTCTCAGAGTTATGCCCCTATCCCTGCTTTGTGCAATTTAAACATGCTCAAAAATCTCAAAGACAAATAAGTAATGTTTTCTATCTTGTACAAATTACACGAAGGGGCTGGAGAGGTGGCTCAGTGGGTAAGAGGACCAGGGTTTAACTTCCAGCAACTACATGGCGGCTCACAAATTCCTGTAACTCCCAATTCCAGGGGATCTGATGCCTTCTTCTGGCTTTGTGGCTTTATATGTGTATATGTATATAGTGCACATACCTATGTACAGGCAAAACACCCATACATATAACACTAAAAATCAAAATAAATTATATGAAATACAGATACAAATGCTTCCACCCACAGCCAAGTCTTGTTGGAATATGACTCTTCTCAGTGAACATATTGAACTAGGACTTGCGTGTGGTCCTGGTGAGTGCTGGAGTTTGGGGGCCAGGGAGCTGACATGTTATATCAGGATGTACAGTGTTATAGTCAGAGGTTTCTGATGGTCCTTAATTTAGTGATTCTTCACCAGGTTGCACATTAAGGTCACACCAGTGGCACTTGAGACATCAGAGCCCCAGTCCTACCCTAAGGGCTCTCCTAACTTGTTGGGGTGGAGGATTACATATTAAAAAACAAACAAAACCTCTCAGAGGTGTTACTATTGCTGTATACTTTAGTGGACAGGAAAGTAATGTGTTAGATAGACACCAAAGGCAAACAAGAGTGATGCCAGCTATAGTTTTAAGAAGATTTGACCTCCAGCTTTTAGAGACAGTCTCTGGAGTCCTGGTGAAGAAAAACAGCTTGGGGTTGGACTGAGAAGATTTATCTGGGTTTTATCAATGCCTGGTTCTCTGGTCTTCAGCATCTGACATCCTCTCTTGGCCTTGGCTTCTTCTAATATAAAATACCTATAGACCTGCTTCCCTGGGGCTATTCTATAATGGTAGAATGGGATACAGCCTTATTTCATGACACATTGTAGTAGAGATTTTGCTCCAAATACTGTTTAACTGAGCCAGGAAGCAAAACAACAGGGCTAAGACTGGCTTGTTTTGACCTTTGGCATGAATTCCTGGTGTTTATGGCCCTGAGTACCTAGGATCCATGTAAAAGTAGAACTTACAAAATCCAGGTTTCCAACTATTTTCTCTTCCCCTTCCCAACAGCATAATTTAAAATATTGAGTGAACAGAACTTACAGTAACATTTAATTTTATGATTTAAGAACATTTCTAAATTTTTATTCTTCTTCTTGTGTATATTAGTGTGTGTGTGTGTGTGTGTGTGTGCACGCGCGCGCACACACTTGCTTGTCTACTTGTGTGTCTGTGTTCAGGTGTTCTTAATATACTGTGCACGTGGAGGTCAGGGGATAAGTTTTAGGACTCAGTTCTCACGTTCCACTGTGGGATCTGGGCATTGAACTCAGGTTGCCAGATTTGAGCAGCAAGCCCGTTTTACTCACTGAACCGCTTCACTCTGGTCCTCATTTCAAATCGTTTCAAACTCCTCTCAGCTAAATTTGCAGAACGGCACCAACCAAATGATCATCTTCGCGAAGCCAGGAGTCATAAATGGTGACATGAAATACGGGCAAAATCACGATAGTGCTAACATGGCCTTCATTTCCCGTTTGCGGTTTGGTAAATTGCATGCTTTACCTTGCATTAGAGTTAATTTCTATATGTATCATAATGTTTCCCTGCGTATGCTGAAAAGATATGTAACAGTGCAGACTTTTTCCACTATGAGAAAAAAAATGTTTTCCAGCTGCCTTGCATTTCTGGAAATGGAATCGAGCGTAACCACTGGCACCAAATAGCAGTCTGGACGCGGGCGGACGGGCGGACGGGCGGACGGGCGGACGGGCGGACGGCAGAAGGTGTCTGAACTGCTCTCAGATTGCTGTTGGCAAAGGGCAGATACTAGAATGTGATATTTCTGTGCTCAGAGTAATTGAGCTCGTGGGGAATACCAACACGGACAGTGCTCAGTGTCAGTCCCATCCAGAATTAACACAACCCCCCCCCCCTCCCAATCCCGGCACCTTACTGTGGATTGCTGAGATTGGGTGGTGTCCTTTTAAGAGCAGCCACGGCTTGCTTATCTGCTGTGTGGATAGCCCACTTCACAGCTCATTCACAGCAAACTTAAGGCCAAGCTGGGAGCTTTCCCTTCAGCCCTGTAGCCACCTACCTCCACACAGTCAGGGAATGCTGAATCTTTGGTGCCAGCAAGCCAGCGTTTGTGGAATGCCTAACACTCGGCTGACTTTTTATTAGGTCAAGTTTTCATACAACCCTGATGCTATGAGCGGCACCTTCTTATCTTCCAGATTAGGGAGCCAAGGCAGTTGTCTTGAGCACACCCATCACTCTGCAGTAAGATGCCATCCAGGCTAACCGTTGCATTTGATCATTTGAGTCTTAGAAACTTTCCTAGGCTTAGATGAAGCTGAAATGAGTTTTATTCCAGGTTGAGTTGGCAAGTGTTAAACCAGACTCTTTTCATATTAGAAAAGCTGACTACCTTGTAATATTTGAAAGGAAGAGAACTAATTCTAATTCAGTTTAACACTTAATTCACAATTTTTATTTGTTTTATTCCCATCCAAGGAATCCTGCCACCCTGACAAAGCTTTTACAATTCTCCCGTAGCATCTGCCTTTCAATTTCATGCCCTTTAAAAAAATAATCTTAACTGGGAGGCAGAGGCAGGCGGATTTCTGAGTTCAAGGCCAGCCTGGTCTACAAAGTGAGTTCCAGGACAGCCAGAGCTATACAGAGAAACCCTGTCTCGAAAAAACCAAAAAAAAAAAAAATAATAATAATAATAATCTTAACATTCATGGTAAAGACACTTACATTATTCACTTAAATAGACCACATCTTCTCCTATAAATCTCTATGCATTTCCTTTTCTAAGTTATTATTTGAACTTAAAAATCCACCTTTAGTAAATGTGCAGAATAATGGACATCTTTATATTAGTTCTACACTTGTGTATCAGTTGCATTTTGTCTATATAATAAATTTCAAGATGGAAAACAGAAAAATAATTTGGAACAAAGATAGCTAAAGCATCTTTCATGCTGTGTGTTATTCTTATAGGGTCAATTATAAATGTAGCTAAGTGCCGGGCGTGGTGGCGCACGCCTTTAACCCCAGCACTCGGGAGGCAGAGGCAGGTGGATTTCTGAGTTCAAGGCCAGCCTGGTCTACAAAGTGAGTTCCAGGACAGCCAGGGCTATACAGAGAAACCCTATCTCGAAAAACCAATAAATAAATAAATAAATAAATAAATAAATAAATAAATAAATGTAGGTAAGTAGATACATATATCTTGTACCTATTGCAAATATATATATTTCAAAATATTTTGCCAAAGGAAAGCAATTTCTGCGTACATTGCAGAAGGCCCCTTTGTTACTATCTCTAAATCCTATGATGTCATTCCTTGTTCTGCTGTGCATCATTGTTTCCATAGTAACAAGGCCACAGTGGGAGGGGACAGCCATTGGCTCTTAGGATGGCGGGAATGCATGGAAAGTTCCATCTTCCCTAACAATGTGCACATTACTTCAGCGTATGATAACAACACAGAAAGTAATACTGTTCTGAGGAGGCAGCTTATGTGGCTTCTGGAATGTGTCTCCTTTCCTGACAGCTCTTCCATCTTGTGCTGTCTTTCTTGCCTGCCCTCCTCCCTGAAGACCAAAATAAAATCATTAAAAAACAAAACTCCTGCCTGACGTTGTATGTGACTCAGCGACAGACGTAGGAGTCTGTGCTACCAGAGATAGGTCCTGGGCAGAGCGCTTCCACAGGCTTAAATGCAAAGTGAATTCACTGCTAGATCTAGTCAATGATAGCTGTCAGGACGTGACTGAGGAGGGAGATGTTGCTTTGGAATGTAAAGTCACGTGAGTGTGTGTGTGTGTGTGTGTGTGTGTGTGTGTGTATGCTATGTATATACAAAAAGATGTATATACACAAAAATATACATCTTTGAGGGCCTCTGTTACTGCATTGACTTAGGTATTGTTAGAATATTGTTATATACTTAGATACTTGATGTTTTCGATAGATGGTCTTAACTCTGAGAAATATGCCATTCTTTCTTGGACACTAAGAAATGGTTTTCTGATATGCACTCCTTCCTTTATGTATTTTCAAAATCAAGTTCTTTAAAAAATTCTATGATTTTATGTTATATGTATGGGCATTTTGCCTACTTATGTATCTGCGTACCATGTGTGTGCCTGGTGCCTGCAGTAGCTGGAACGGCATTTTCTCTGGAACTGGACCTGCAGTAGGTGTGAGACCCCACGTAGATGCTGAGAATCCAAACCCAGGCCTCTGGAAAAGCAGCCAGTGCTCTTTACTAATGAGTCATCTCTACAGCCCTGAGCTAGTCATTTCTTAAAAACCACTTTTTGTTAATCACTTAAGAATCTTGTACAATATATTGATCATGTTCACCCTCTTCTTCTCCCTAACTCCTCCCAGATCATCTTCTTCTCTACCCTGATAGCTCCACAGCCTGGTTTTGTTTTTAAAGAGGTATTCTTTTTGAGGTAGTCATTAGAATTAAAAGAACACTGTGATACACACACACACACACATATATATATATATATATATATATATATATATATATATATATATATATGGAGAGCTGTGTTAAATATTCATTTTTTGTACATCGTATACACTAAGCACATAGTTAGCAATGGGAATAAATACAGGTGCAGAAACTGTGCTCCTGTAAACCTGAGGAAATATCTCCCTCCCCTCACTTTGTGTTCCTGTAAACCTGAGGAAATATCTGCCTCTTCTCACTTTGTGTTCCTGTAAACCTGAGGAAATATCTGCCTCTCCTCACTTTGAGGCCACATGTGGTTGTCCTTCCTAGCCAACTTTTGATACTGTCATGGGCATTGTTTTTAGATATTTACCCTCTATGTTCAACTTTGTCAGTCAATGTCAGTAGACCACAGAGCAAAAGTTAAACAGTTATGTGCACCTTTTATGCAGTATGCCGACTATTGAGATCAGAGTTTAGGGGGGAAAGTAGGAAATTCTACTGTTTACCATGTAGCCCTCCCCTAAGCTATATTAGTACCCCCTTTCCATGGAGGAGCTTCAGGCCACCTTCCTCGGGTATCACACCCTGACGTGGGAATTCTCTTCATAAGTTCTCCTGTTTCTGATGTATTTAATAAAGCTCAGTGACCCACAGATTTCAAGGAGTTTTCCAGACTCCTCCATAAGAGCAGCCCAGGCAAAAGTTCAGAGACACCAAGATTCATTTCTGGGTGCAAGATATGACAACTTGAGTTTTCAATAGGTCCTCCCATCATTACGGTTATTCCTAATGATCACTGCCTTTTACATGTATTTATTTATTTAAGACCCCGTCTTACTACATAGTCCTTGCTGGTCTGAAATTCGCTCTGTAGGCATTTTCAGAGGTTTAGTCTGTTATCATCCTATAAGGCAGCATGGCAGCAGGCAGGCAGACACGGGGCTGGAGACAGAGCTCAGAGTTCTATGTCTTTATTAGAAGGTAGGCCAAAGAAAGCTGAACTCACAGAGATCTACCTGCCTCTGCCTCTGCCTCCCAAATGCTGGGGATTAAATGTGTATGTCCCCATCAGCCCATGCTCACTTCCTTTTGAGAAACCTACCCTAGGGGTCAGTGAGATGCTCCTGCTATAAGTTTGAGATGTGAGATCCTGGCTGTTCCCGCCCCCATACCATCCCTCCACTGCCACCACCACCACCACCACAGATTCAAACCCTCTAAAATTGTAAGCCAATTAAATACCTTCTTTTACCGGCTGCTTTTGTCTCTGTGCTTTATTGAAGCAGTAGAAAAGTTACTAGTACGATGGTCCAGAAGCTCTGATGGTTATTTGGAGAAACCTGCATGCAATGCTTAAAAAAAAAATCTACCAACAATCCTCAAGGGAATCATTTTGAGCTGGCCTAAAATAGTCTGGTTCCAACTTAGGGAACTGACATGCTGGCGGTAATGATGGGAATTAAAAGGACACACACTCTATTTGCTATTGACAGGGCGTTCTAATGAGGCCTGTCTCAGAATCATAGGACATGGATATTTCTAACAGTTTTATTGGTTGAGGATGTAGAGAAGTGACAAGAGTTTGAAATCCAGATGAGAGGTGGCAGTCATCTTTGTCCCTCTCAAGGACAGGTCTGGCTCTGGACTAGTCCTGGTGTAAGGAGGACCCCTGCTCTTGCTGAGGTATGAACTTTGAAAAGTCAGGCCTTCATCCTTTGAGTTCCTCATCATCCAGTACTGGTACTGAAACTGTTCTGGAGAACTGTGTCTTACGGATGCTCAATAGCCTTCATCTCCCTTGTGCCAGTTCTCTGCTGGACCAGGTATACTTAGCAAATATTATAACAGTGTGGAAAAGGGAGGGAAAGAGGAAGTGTTCCTGATAGAGAGTCAGCCAGCCAGGCCTGTGTATTAAGACCTGGTTAGGATGAGGGAAGGGTCCTAAGAGCTATCTGGGCTTTGGCGGATCTACAAAGGCATATGGAAAATTCCAGAAGGAAAATAAGCACAACAAAAGGACACTATTAATCCTATCATTGGCAAGTTATTGACTGTATTCTTTCCTTTCAAAACCCCTCAGGATGTCAAGGTGGCTGCTAACCCTAAATTACAGATGAGACTCAAAGGTACTGCCTTCTGTGGGGGACTACGGTTCTGGCTGGCTGACTCTGCTATGTCTACCCTTTCACACTCATGAATAATGAGCAGACAGGAGTCCTGAATTACCTGCCTACTTACTTTATGATTTTTGTCCAGGGTTCGGGTGGGAAGTGAAGTGGGGAAATAATCAGAAAAGGCAAAGATGTAGCAGACAGGCCTTTTTGTGTAGGCTGGCTTCCTATAAGTGGAGGTCTCTAAGCAAAGGTGTTTTGTTAAGCTGAACTGCATAATGGGTCTGGAATATGGGTAAAACAAGGCCTCCCCGCTCACTTCTAACCGATGAAGCTGAAACCAGATCTTCAGAGGTGAAGGGTGCAGGCATTAGCCCAGTGATAATGGATTTCCAGATGGCTGGTCCAGCTCTGTTTCTGCCTTGGGATGGTGATACTGACCAATCACTGCTTTCAGTCAGTAGTTCCTGAGATACCGTGCAGGTAGATGTTACAGGCAGAAGATCACCATCACTTTTTATAAAAGCCACCCACTGCAAAATAGCTCACTTGTGAGTCTCAGATGGAAGTGCTCTGTGAAATGTGAAGTTGAAAGTATTCCACACGATCCCTTTGTGGGGGTGGATAACACACACAGTGAAAGGAGGGGGGGTGAAAGGAGGTGTGTGGGGGAGGGTGGAGCATGGCAGGGAGGGTGAAGGCATTTGTGAGTGGTTCTGTAGAAGGCTTGTACCATCGCCTTTCCAAGAATTCTCTCCCAGACATGCAATCTTAAAATGTGGTGTTGTGAGCGACATCCAGAAAGGTGCGGGAATATCCTTTGATGGAACTGTCATCTTCCTCCTGGAGAAAGCGCTTATTTTCTGCTCTGTTTTATGTAAATGTAATTCATCTTCGAGGCTCTTGCTCTGCCTGGTGAATGACTCATGCTCTGAAGAGGGGAGATGAGTCGAGACCCGTGGAAATTTTGACATCCTAGGATGTTTCTTTGACATTCGCTTTAAGAAGATTGATCCAACAAAGGCTGGTAATTACTCCCTCCTTCATGTGAGCTGCATGTGCGTGTGCATGGGAGGAGGGCCCTCCGCTCAGGTAAACTCTTCCAGCAACTGTTGGAAGTACAACATGTCCTTGTAAGAAGATGACGTCCTTATGAAACACAGTACCATTGTACAATGCACATGTGTGGGTGGAATTTTAAAAAAGAAATAAAATAAACAATTATCAGTTTTAAAACAGAAAAAAAGTCAGAAGAATGGCTCAAGGGGTAAAGACACTTGCTGCCAAATCTTTCTTTTCTTTCTTTATTATTTTTATTTTATGCACATGGGTGTTTTACCTGAATGTCTGTCTGGGAACGATGGGCATGCCTGGTGCCTTCAAGAGATGAGAGGAAGCCGGGTGTGGTGGCACACGCCTTTAATCCCAGCACTCGGGAGGCAGAGGCAGGCAGACTTCTGAGTTCAAGGCCAGCCTGGTCTACAAAGTGAGCTCCAGAACAGCCAGGGCTATACAGAGAAACCCTGTCTCGAAAAACCAAAAAAAAAAAAAAAAGAGAGAGAGAGAGAGAGAGAGAGAGAGAGAAGAGGAGACTATAGGGTTCCCTGATATTGGAGTTACAGATGGCCATGCGCTGCTATGCAGATGCTAGGACTTAAACCTCGTTCTTCTGGAAAAGCAGCCCGTGTTCTTAACCAATGACTCACTTCTCCAGCCCCAATTGCCAAGTCTTTCCATCTGAGTTTGTTCGAGGACCCACAGGATGGAAGGAGAGAACAGACTCCGATGTAGTTGTCTTTTGATCTCTACATGCAAGCTGTGGTATGATTGTACACTCACAAAAAACAAAAACAAAAAGCAACGCATCCCCCAACCTTAGTAATACGTGTAATGAATATACACCAATAAAATATTTTTTATGTATTTGGATGTGTGTATGTGTTTATGCATGTGTGTACATGTTGGGGGCAGAGTATTAATGTCCACTGTTGTTGTTTGTATGTGCTCAGACCACGGAGGGTCACTATTAGAAGGTGTGGCCTTGCTGGAGCAGGTGTGTCACTGTGGGTGTGAGCTTTTACATCCTAATCCTCGCTGCCTGGAAGCCAGTATTCTGCTAGCAGCCTTCAGATGAAGATGTAGAACTCTCAGCTACAGCTGTACCATGCCTGCCTGAATGCCACCATGTGCCCACCTTAATGATAATGGACTGAACCTCTGCACCGATAAGCCAGCCCCAATTAAATGCTATCTTTATAAGAGTTGCCTTGGTCATGGTGTCTGTTCACAGCAGTGAAGCCCTACCTATGACACCCATGGATACGAAGGCAGGAAATTGGTGCTGGGTGCTTTCCTCCATCCCTCCCCACCTTATTTTCTGCGACAAGGTCCTTCATTGAACTCGAAGCTCTCTAGTCACCTAGACTGGCTGGCCAGCCAGCACTATGGAGCCTCCTGCCTTCCCCTGCCATGTTTTTATAAGGGTGCTGGAGATCTGAACTCAGTTCTTCAGGTATGCTTAGAAGCCAAACTGGACAGTCTCCCTAGTCCCCTACACAAGCACAATTTTAACAAGCAAAATTGCCATGAGTGGTTGGAAGAGTAAATTCTTCGAGTAGCCTCTTCACATTGCAATATAAAAAAACACAACTGTGAGAAACTGTGAGATGAGGCTTTAAGAAACCAGCTCACTGGAGTGCTGCTAATGCAAACAGCTTAGGAGGCAGGGTCATGAACAGGGCGGGCATCCTGGACACTGTGTCAGGCACATTGATGTCACTGAGGTCCAAGAGATGCAAGAGTTTTTACATCTCCATTAAGCCTGCAGCAAGGCTCAGGATTAAAGGGGGGAAATGTGCGAACTCAAACAAGGCTTTTAGGTTTTCAAGAGAGAAAAGCTGACAGAATTGCCTGTCACTCCCATCTCAAATATTTGCCATGCTCATCTGCAGAGTGACAGCGCTGATCTAAAATAAGGACAAAATAAGAATTGTCAGTAATATGTGGCTCTTGATCTCATAGCTTTTCTCTTGCACAGTTTGCAGCTAGACCCACGCATGAATTCGGGGGCTATAAAAAGTACTGGTGTTGAAATATTACAAATGATTTTGCCTACTTTCTTTTTAATTTTTTTCTCAAATATAATTTAGGTGTAGAAGAGTTTGAATAGCTGTGAACGTTTTGTAAGCCTTTCTTCTTTCAGAGTTTTTCCTTGGAAATGCTAAGTAAATGCTCTACCCGCTAGCCACCTGCCAGCTCTTGCAAACGAGACAAGATATTATCCATTCTTCCAAATCAACAAAACGAGTATTTATTTCACAGCATGGTCTGAGCATGCTACCATCTTCTCACCTCTAATTCTCTGGAGCCTTTGAGATAGGCTCTTTACTCTCCAAGAAATTTAGCTCTGCAAGGGACCCACGAGCACAGGAAGTTTATTTGGGGAAAGCCTTTGGGATCAGCACTGGTGGGGGCTGAAGGCGAAGGTGCATGCAGCAGAGTGGAAGGAGGAGGAAAATGCTGTGCTGGGTCAGGTTGCAGTGACCTTCTCCCTGGAGCATACCTCTCTGCTGATCCCAGAATCTCATCTTCAGAGCTTGCCCATCCTGAAGCCAAGGGACTAGGGCATTTTAATCCGCAGTATATTCCATCAGTCACTGGATGTTAGATGGCCCTGGGAAAGGTGTGACTCTAGGCAAGGTTATCACAACAGCTGTCAATATTTGTAGCAGACAGATACTGAGATGGCCAGGCTGACTCCATGACAGGCTTCAAATCGGCAGTTCAGGAGTTGAGGCCTAAAACTCTGTTTCCAAGAACTGGGCAAGTCCAGGCCTCAGAAGCTGCCCTGCCACCTGGCCTGAGGCAAGGACAGTGGGTCAGCAACAGTTTCCAGACTTCCTCAACAACAGTTTCCAGACCTCCCCAGCAACAGTTTCCAGCCCCCACACCCTAATAATGGAATATCCCTAGGGATGGGAGTAAGACAAAGGTCACCTACCCCAGAATCCCCAAATGTGCTCTAAATCAGTCCTTTGAGCTCACTTGATTGTCTATCTTGGTAATGGGAGACCCCAGCATGCTGGACTTCTACAGAACAAAACACTCTTTGTGTTTACATTCTATTTGACTCCAGAGTATCATTTTTAGTCGAATCATGAACCCTTATAGTACATCTGAGCGGCCCACTAGAGCATTTAGGGTAGGGGTAAATGTATCTCACTTTTACATGAGAAAATGGAGGCTCTTAAGATTTTAATGATCTCCACCTCTGACAGCTACCAAGTGGAGATGAACCCTGGTACCCATGTAGTTTGGTTCCCTGCTCCAAGGCATGGTTTTGCCTTTCAATTACTGCTAACCATATAAGTCATTCCCATTTCAGAAGTGACTGGGCTGGTTAGTTGGTTGTTGTTGTTGTTGTTGTTGTTTTTCAACTTGACACAAGCTACAGTCATCTGGGAAGAGGGAACCTTGGTTGAGGAAATGCCTTCATAAGATTGGGCTGTAGACAAATCTGTGGGGTATTTTCTTGATTAATGATTGATGTGAGACAGGCCAACTCACTGAGGAGCTATGTCACTTCTTGGCAGGTGATCCTGGGTTGTATAAAAAAGGAAGCTGTGTGAGCCAGGGAGATCAAGCCAGCGGCAGCATTCCTCTGAGGTTCCTGTACCTGCTCCCCTTGAGTTCCTACTTTGGCTTCCCTCAGTGATCAATTGTTATCTGAATGTATAAGCCAAATAAATCCATTCCTCCCCAAATAGACCACAGGAAATACGTAGCTGTGTTCACAGCACTTCTGCTAGCGTTAGGTATTGCATGCACGTGTGTGCATGTGTGAGTGGGTGCAAACATGTGTGCATGTATGTGTGTATGTATGTATGTATGTATGTATGTATGTATGTATGTATGTATGTGTGTTACAGAGTATTAGCTATCCCACATTTCTTCTTGAGTACGTGGCTATTGCATACCTTCCTCCAGGTGCCTTCCTTAGATCTATGGGCATCTTAGGAACTGTAAGTAACCTTGAGAGTGGAAGCTGAAGTTTCCGCATCTTCTCAGTGTCTTTGTGACTCCACAGAGCAGAGTGTAGCTGACTTGGATTATTCCCTGAGAGGGAAAGAACCTTCTCAATCCCTGAGCTTTCCTGAGGGGGCGGGTGTTTGTTTCAGCAGCTTATTCTCCCTGTAGTGCAGTTTAATGATGTATTTTTAAAATGCAGTATGAATGCAAACTATATTACAGGAGTTGCTTTATTGGAGTAGTAAGAAGTTAACTAGATATGGGACACAGTGTCTACAAAACTGGTTAAGCATTATTCTGGATGCTTCTGTGAATATATTTTTATTTTACTGTTTACTTTTTGTTCTTTGGGGGTTTTTTTGAGACAGTCTGACTCTGATGCCCAGACTGGCTGTGTGTATTCGTTATGCAGCGCAGGCTCAGCGTGAACCCACTCCAAAGTACCTGGATTACAGGTGGCACTTCCATGCCAGGCTTGTAAACATGTGCTTGCAGTGAGATTAACATTCTACTAGGCACTCTTTAAGATGGCAGATAGATCTACGTGATGTTGGTGGGGCTTTTCCAAACTGTTGAGTGGTGGCGCAAGCCTTTAATCACAGCACTCGGGAGGCAGAGGCAGGCGGATTTCTGAGTTCGAGGCCAGCCTGGTCTACAAAGTGAGTTCCAGGACAGCCAGGGTTACACACAGAGAAACCCTGTGTCAAAAAAAACCATAAAAAAGAAAGAAAGAAAGAAAGAAAGAAAGAGAGAAAGAAAGAAAGAGAAAGAGAGAAAGAGAGAAAGAGAGAAAGAGAGAAAGAGAGAAAGAGAGAAAGGAAGAAAGAAAGAAAGAAAAAAGGCTGGAAGACATCTTCCAGGCACTGATAACTTCAAATAGGGGGCTGCCTTAGGCTTACTCTCAGCACCAGATCCTCCTCATAGGCCATCAGAATGCTCTTGGACTTCACGTACAGTTGTTTCCTGAGTCCCCAGCCTTCTGTGTGCTCCCAGCAGCGGTTTGAACTCTGCAACCTTCATGGTCACCAGAGTAAATTGCTTTTTGTTGTTGTACTGAAAATTCCTTATTGTTGTTGTTATTGTGGTGTTCTTTCAGAGCTATAGATTAAACTCATGGCTTTGTGATACGGAGTAAGCACTCTACCACTGAACTATACCCCAGCTCAACTTCTTGGATTTAATCTCTCTCTTTCTTCACACACACACATATAGAAGCATGCATGCAAACACACACNTTGCTTTTTGTTGTTGTACTGAAAATTCCTTATTGTTGTTGTTATTGTGGTGTTCTTTCAGAGCTATAGATTAAACTCATGGCTTTGTGATACGGAGTAAGCACTCTACCACTGAACTATACCCCAGCTCAACTTCTTGGATTTAATCTCTCTCTTTCTTCACACACACACATATAGAAGCATGCATGCAAACACACACACATACACACAGACACATACATACACACGCACACACATACTCACACGCACACACTATACTGCTTATTCTTTTTCTCTGAAGATTCTTGATTAACACAAGCAATTACCATCATTCAGAGGATCTAAATGAATAATATCTACTACAGAGATGCCAACATCTTTGCAAGACACCACAAAAATCTAATAAAGATGATTTATTAATTAGCATTAAGAATAGAACTAGCCAGGCGTGGTGGCGCACGCCTTTAATCCCAGCACTTGGGAGGCAGAGGCAGGTGGATTTCTGAGTTCGAGGCCAGCCTGGTCTACAAAGTGAGTTCCAGGACAGCCAGGGCTATACAGAGAAATGCTGTCTTGAAAAGCCAAAAAAAGAAAGAAAGAAAGAAAGAAAGAAAGAAAGAAAGAAAGAAAGAAAGGAAGGAAGAAAGAAAACTAGAACTAATGTTTTTACAGATGACATGGATTGTATTTATTGCTAGCCAAGACGATCTTTTGGTGCCCATTACCCTTGCAAGAATGAGGTCTAAGAACAATTTGAGCCTATTGGGTTGTGTCATGGTTTTCTCCAGACACAGGTTAACTTTTCTGCTGGAGTTGCCCTGTGCCTGACTCTGAGCAAACCGTTCATAGCTAGAGTTGGTTGTTAAGCCTGAGACAAAGTAGAGAGATTTGACCGGTTTCCAAGGACAGGCTGTGTGTTCATTATTCATGGTTTACTAATCAATATATTTCGGCTGGCACTTGATGTGAGCTGTGCTTTCGTTCCATCCTGACCTATGCAAGCCCTCCTTCACCTTCATTATCCCAAGGCCGTCACCATTTCTACCAATAGAGATCAATAGTATTGAGCGGCTTAGATAAGTGCTATGAGAATCCAGGCATGTAGGCAATGTGTGGAAGCTTCTAGATGGTGGCTTCAAACAGCCCAAATTTGAATTCTAGATCTGTCATCTGCTCACTTTATTACTTTCATGAATACCATCTTCCTCTCACTCTTCCTCCATCATATCTGCTGCCAGGGACTCTTGAGGTATGCCTAGGGCTGCTTGCTCAGTGATGAAGTATCCCAAGGCAGTGCTGCTAAATCTTCCCCTGGTTCCTAAGAGGATCTGCATAAGAGGGGCTTTCTGGTAAGCAAAGGGCAGCACTTAAGTGGTGGGTGCGCTGTTACCAAAGGTGAGCAGTTCTGATCTGTCTGTATCTCATTTGTTTACAGGGTGAAGGCTGAGAAACCATTTGATGATGCTTCGTGGGGTGGGGGGGTAAGAAGCCCAGTGACAGGACGGCTACAGACTGACTCTCTAAATCACCCTGGGCAATGTCTGAGCTAGTTTGAATGTTGATGGTCTGTTCTCAAGTAAGTATGGATGTAGCTAACTGCTTGGGCTGTTGTAACAGAATACCAACTGGCTTCAATAACTGAACTTCATCTTCCTCGCAGTTCTGTAGTGTAAGAGTCTAACATGGTGTAACACAGATGGTTTCTGCTTCTCCTTGGCTTATAGACAAACCCTGTATCCTCCAATGGCCTTTACATGTGCACGTGGACCAGATCTCTCTTCCTTTTCTCGTAGACCCCAACCCATTGGATTAGGGCCCCAACCTTCCAAGCTCATTTAGTTTTCACGTCTCTTTAAAGGCTTTGTCTCTTGGGGAAACACGGAGCTGTTGACTTGACAACTGACTGACAGACAAGGCTAAATGGATTTCCTTGATATTGGACTTTATTTTCCTAAAGAGACTCAGGAGGGCAGGTGTACTGTTTTCATTTTTTAAGAGATTACTCATTGCAGATTTAGGAGAAACTGCTCTGGACGACAGGGTTAATCTCATGTGCTTTGGTGTATTTGCAGAAGAAGCTGAGCAGAAAACACTGCTTGTATTTATATATAATCTCCCATTTTATTCTCATCTGTTCTATGTGCCTTTGATGTCAATTTTTGTCACCGTCCCAACCAGGCCAGTGAGGGGACACTGTCTGCCACAGTGAACGTGCTGCTCCCCGTGCTTCTGTCATTTCAACTTATTGTGGTCGCCACTCAGGCTCAGAGAGACCCTTCATGGTCCTCCTGCCCCCCCCCTGCAAAGCTTAGTATGTGTGGCATAAGTAGGTGTTATTGTTCTTTGAAGGCCACTCTCCTGTTCTTTAAAAAAAAAAGAGGAAGGCTCATATGTTGCGATCTTAGATTGCCATTCCTGTCCTGTGACATGTTCATTTGTATTCATGCAGCGCTGCAAAACATCTCCGTGAGCCTGCCGATCCTTTTAATTAAATAGCAGGGAAACATCTACCATTATCTCATTTGAACTTTCGGGACTGTAATTGCTGGTTTCCTCCAGTTCTTCTCATTCCTTTTTATAGTATAAATAAAGCCCTCGGTTTTTAATTTCCCAGGATTCATCTTTACTCATGAATGCTACCCTTGTTGACAGTTTTTTTTAAACAGTTCATTTAAAATAAAAGTTTATTATTTTATATTTCCGAAGCAGTGTTAAAAGACAGATTGCTGTAATTTCCCATTATTAAGGAACTGTTACTAATAAATATTGGGTCCATTGTTACAAGACAGTCAAGTGTATTCTTTTCTCCCCTGTGTTAAGTGTCATCACTTAACACAAGTGAGACTGTAGCATTATTTGGTGGTTGATTCTAGAAAACCATTCTTTCCAAGAAAACTTGATTTGGAAATACAATCTCTACAGTGGTAAGAACTGTCTCACAGCTGACAGAATACAGTCAATTTATTGATCATTTAGAAAAATCTTTTCTTTTTCCAATCCGTAAAACAATACTTGTTATTATGGGATTGGGATCTATGTGGTTACAAGATGATAAAAAGGGAAGTTTTGTTTTTGTTTCTCCTCCCTAAGTTCCCATTATCAAAGGATTGCTCATGCTTGATAATAATTGATTCATTTGAAAGCCTTGAACAGCAGTATATTCCAAGGATTGTTCTAGACACAGAGATCATAGAATGTCTAAATCCAGGCAAACAACCTCACCTTACAGAGCTTAAGGGAAGGGAGAAGGATGGCATTGGTTGGGTGTTGAGGATAGGAAGTAAGAATAAGGCTGTTGGTACTCTGTATCATGCCTTTGTGCAAATTAAGGAACACATGCCAGCCTCATGACACTTAGCTGCAACAGAAAGTCACGATATACAAATCTTTGGTGGTTATGATGTGAATGGGACCTCCTGGAGTTGTGACCCCTTGAAAAACACACATGGTATGTAGAGGTGACATGATCTGGCTTCCAGCGCCACACATGGGCACCTGCCCAAGAGCTCTCTGGATTTGTGAATGAAAGACACACACACCAGCTAATTTTGATATGCCTTGACTAGTTCAATGGCTGGACATTTCTAATCTTCCCTGTGGCTAGCATACATTCTCCCCTCTAACTTTCCTGAGTCAACTTACTATATCAACATCTCATCTCTACTACCCCAGACCCAATGGGGGAGTGGCTGCTAGGGCCCTTTTACCTGAATTCTTACATGGCTGATTGCTTTCTTTCCTGCAGCTCTTATGTCTGATTCTTCTACTCCGAGTCAGGGTGATTCTCTGTCTCTCCTCTCTCTCTAGGACCCTTGCCCATGCACTCTAAAAGCCCTACCCTGTCTTTCTGCCCAGCCATTGGCTGTATGACAATTCATTATTATCAGTCGAAGCCAGATGGGAGCAGGGACGCTCAGGCCTGGAAGCACAACTTTTCGGGAGCTGAAGTAAGACAGAACATTAGAACCAATCCTTAAGAGTGGTGACCCTGGAAGAATGAGTATTGCTGTAGTTGAGAGGCAAGGCTTCTCCCACTGAAGTGACTTGTGGATAGGGATCCAAGGTGATGTGAGGAAAGGACCTTGCAGGTGTTTGGGAGAGAATTATCTCAGACAGAAAAGAATGAGTATTCAGGCCCTAGAGTGAACATGACATAGGACATTCAAGGAGCAGTAAGAGACCCATTATGGCCAGCTGAGAGGGCAGCCTGGAGACTATACAAAGAAGACAATCCCGTTTACCTTTCTAAGCAGGAATTAGGAGGTTAGACGCCTCTCCACTGTCTTACCAATAAGCAATAGAAGTAGCCTACTGTTGTTTTAATTTGAACACCTGTATCAGTAATTGCTAATTCCCTGGAAATTGTCTGATTGTATGTACCTATGTTTTGAGTCACAGTTTTTCCCCATTAATTTACACCAACTTAATATATCAAGTGATACCTAAGCTAAAGTTTACTGCTGCAGGAGTCATAGCAGACAACACACGGACAACTCGAATGTCTTAATGTCTTTCAATGAATGAATGGACAATGAAGAGATGGAATACACATTGTAAAGAATGATATTCTGTCATGTGAAGCAAAATGAATGCAAGTAGAAGACATATATGCTAAGTGAAGTAAGTCAGACACATTCAGAAAAATACTGTGTTCTCATTTATGTGTTAATGTTAAGAAAAAATAGTATATATATATATATATATATATATATATATATATATATATGAGGCTAAGAAATGTGAGGGATTGAAAGACTTTAAACCATGGGTCCACAGAGATAACAAGTTCTAGTATTAATAATAATGTATTACATAGTTGGTGAATAACTAGAAGGGAAGTCCCAAATAGAAAGTAATACTCTAATGTTATCACTCACCACTATTTAATCAGTGTGCATTATAGTTTATATTATATAAATAGATTGAGACATTACACTATTGTGTGACCAAACCTTTCCTGAGGATACATAGCACACATGCCTACCCACCCTAGATAGGAATCCCATGACAGACCAAAGTATGGATACCACCAAAGTCCAAGGTCCAATTTGGTGAACCAATGAATTTTTTGGAGTTACTTAGAGAAGCAGAAATAACTCAAAGCTCACCCAAGCATGGGTGACAGCTCATAAAAGATGGAAAATCTGGAACTCACTGTATAGCCAACTGGTAGCTCAGCAGGTTGGACAGTGTCCTTTTCAACTGATTCTGGTCTAAACCTCTTCCAAACAGCTAGTCTGGTTTCTGCTTCTTTCAGGCAGCTGATATTGCCTCAGAATCCTCTTTGCAGCTTTGAGAGACACTTTCAGCTTTGATTGCTTACTCTGGCAGGGAAGGACCTAGTGAATCTGCTCAGTTTCAGGAACTTCCTGAAGCTATTTATTTTGAGTTTCTTTCCAGCTTACAGAGCTCCCTTTGGAGGGAAGGAATGGATGGATCTTGGAGGAAACTGTTGCACAACATATAGTGTGCCCATAAATACCACAAGTCAATCAAAAGTCTTAAAAATGTCTAAGGAGATGGAAAAGTTTATTGCCTGATTGGATCACTACATTTTATATATATATATATATATATATATATATATATATATATATATATGTGTGTGTGTGTGTGTGTGTGTGTGTGTGTGTATACACTATATACTGTACACTATACACTGTAAATCTGTACAATTAAAATAATTTAAACTTTCTTATATCTGAATATACACATTATCATTTGGTTTTCAATTTTGTTAGTACTTTTTTAACAGAGTAATGTTTAATGTTTTATGTGAGCTGGATATTGTGATGCCTCTAATACCAATACTTGGCAGACTGAGACAGGAGAATTCTGAATTTGAAGCTAAGTTGTTCAACATAGCATGATTCTGTCTGAAAAAAGTTAGAAAAAAAAAGATTTATGTGGTCAAAAAACATAAATGTGTATTTATTAAACTGTCAAATGTGGGCTCTTGTTATGCAGTTTTTATGTAAACAAAATAAATTGAAAGTCATACGTCAACAAGACCTTGTGGGTTTCACTCATATGTAAGAAGCTATTCCATTCTTGGTATTAGTTCACAAAGAAACACCCTTCTCCCTTGCTCTGCTTCCTATGGGGCTCTGTGAACTCTCCGTGTAACTACAATCATCATGTCTGTTTCCCTATTATTCTGCAGTCTAGACTCTTATATCTGTCAGTCCTCAATGCAAATCCCCTTCCATGTTTGTTGATTAGAGGAGAAGATCAATCTCTGGGAATGGAGAGACCATAACAGGGATGTGTAAGCATGCTTACTACACCTGCATCCTGAGGCTGTGGGTGACATCTCAGAAATAAGAAACTCTCCATACAGATTTCACAGTAGCTACTGAACCAGTCAGTACTGGAGGCAGTACAGCGAGGATGCACCTGCTCCTGCCCCTGCCCCTCCCATCATGTGTTTCATTTCTGTAGCTTAAATGGCATGTGTGCTTCTATGTAAGAGAAGAAGCTGATGCAAGGGCATGACATACACATGAGCACACACACACACACACACACACACACACACACACTCACACTCGCTAGCGTGAGCACACACGGCCAATGGTGTGAAGCACAGGATGAATGTAGAGATCAAAGGACAATCAGTATTGGTCCTTGCCTTCCCTCTTCCTCTCGTTGTTGTTTGCTGTGCACTCCAGAGCAGCTGGCCTATGCCTTCCCAGGGATTCTGTCTCCACCTCCCATCTGGTCATAGGTTTGCTTGGGTTACAGACACGTGCTACCACACCCAAGCTTTATGTGGTTTCTGAGGAATCTAAACTTAGCTCTCACACTTGTACAGTAAATGCTTTATGCACTGAGCCATTTCTTCAGCTCCACGATGCACACACCATCTTATCTCAGTAAAGGCTTGTGTGCGGGAGGGATTGAGGGGGAGAACGGGGGTGGGTTCTGACTTCTGAAAGGAAGGTATATTCCTCTAGGAACTAGGACACGTCAATTTCATCTTATTACCTACAATGGCCAGAAAATTGCTGAATGAGTCAGAGATGTTTGGTGAATAGTCAGGGATTGTAAATGACCTTTTCTTTTGTGAATTGTTATTCTGAGCAATTTTGTGCAAAATAAGGCTTTTGAAGATCTTTTGTCCATTTTCATTTTTAAGCTAATGCTTTAAAAAATATTCAAATTGAGAGTAAATCTGTATAGAATACCAGATTTCCATAGACTAGACAGGTTGTGATTAGTACCTCATTTTGAATTCTCGTTTTTTATCCCACAGTTCCCTTGCAATTCTACCTCCCAATCTGAGTGTCTGGAAGATTCCTCTCATCTAAAGCAGCTGCTTCTCCCTGAGCTCTATAAAGTATGTTGCTCCTGCTTCTTGCTCTTTCTCAGTTTCTGCTAGAGGCAGAGAGCAGGACATCAGCCAAGGACTGGTGAAAACAAGCAAAGCAATCGGCCAAGCGACATGAAACTAAAGGGATTGTGAGGGAGGGGCTGTTCCGCTAAAGGACTGAGTCGCGCAGGTTAGAAGGAGCTGTTAGCAACACAGTAGCTGTGTGAAAGGGAGTTTTAACTGTGCCATCAACAACTGGCTTTATTGGCTCATTTAGAAAAGAAAATAAAGGAAAAGAAAATCCAAGAGCACAATGCTATTTGTGGGCCAAAAATTCCCTTTTGTGGGCCAATCAGGGCAAAGGTGCGTTGCGGGCCAGTGCGGGCAAAGGTGTATTGTGGGCCAGTGAGCATAAAGGTGCTGACTGAAGTGTTTGCTGCCAAACCTAGCAACGGGTGTTCGGTTTTTGTCCCATATGGTGGAAGTAGAGAATGGATTCTTGCAAGTTATCATCTGATCTCCATGATTGCACCATGGTACTTGTGTATACACACACCCACACCCCTCCCACACACACATTCACACACGCACACACACACATGCACACACAAAGTAAACAACGTTAAAAATTAATAAAACTCTGAAACACTTTCTACATTTACGTTGTACTTACTTCTTTTAACTACTGTTACTACTATCATATCATTAACATTTTCAGCCTGAAGTACAACTTTTTGCAAATTATTTCTCCGTGTTTTATTGTGGTAAAATACATAGAACATACATTTGACCCATCTGTAGCTACGTACTTTATTTAGATTTAGGGATGGTAAGTGAGTTTCTAGTCTCGCCGGTTTAAGGCACTAGGGTTTTTCTTGTTAAGATTTCTGCCAGATTCCCAGGACTGCTGGAAGACAAGGAGTCGATTCGATGCTTGGTATTGTATGAATGAGTCCAAAGTTCTTATCATATCTAAAGCTTTTAGATTAATTAAATGTAGAATTTTTAAAAGGACGTTGGTGGCGATGGGGCAACCAACCATGAGACACAGCTGTGTTCTCACAGGTTATTAAGGGCACTTTGCTGGTGTGATAATTCAGATGGAAACCCTGAGAATTAAGCACTGCTCCTACACAGGAACTGCTTCTCTGCCAGGGCGTTCAAGCCTTGGCTGCGCGCCACTTCCAGCTTATCTGAAATGTCACCCCCTCACTGCGACAGGAATCACTTTGCTCTTGTATACCCAGTTTGGGGTCAGCCACAGGATTTTAAGAAAGTCACTCTCTTATTCTTTACCATTCTTCCTCCCAGACAGTAGAAGCATTTTTTTTTCTCCACATTTCAAAGAATTAAAAGACATAATGAGCTCTGAAATTTAGGTCTGAAATGTCCTCAAAGGCTCATGCTTTGTCTAGGGGCAGTATGGGACCACTGGGAGGTGATGGACCCTTAGTGGGCGGAGCCTACCGGGAGATCTTCAGGTCATTGGTAGTTTGTCCTCAGAGGCCTTGGTAGAGGTCCTGCCTCTTCCTCTTTCCGTCTGGACATTGAAGCTCTTTTGTTCCACTCTCCCACATACTGCCTCATTACCAAAGGCTTAAAAGCCATTTCTCCAAGTGGCTCGAGGGCTGAAACCTCAGAAACTGAAAGCCAAAAGAAGCCTCTTCTCTTCGGAAGCCGATCACCAAGGCGTTGGTCACAATGGGAAACAGCTGATGAGCACATCCACATCCGTGGACAGCACAAGACAATTACAGTGGCTTCAGTGGTTTCGTGGCATGTCCACGCCTGGCTTTGTTCTTACCCAGTGTCTCAGTACCAGGAGTCTCACACATGATGAGAATGGGTGTGTGCTCACCTGGAGTAGGGTCTATGTTGCTGCTTTAATTAGCTACTTCCCCCTTTTATGCAACTCCTCACAGGATCATGGGTAGTAAAGCAAATGGAGCTCACATTTCTCCTCGTTCACTTGACAGGAATTTCTTCTTGCCCCATGTGGACGGCATTTGCACGGCTATTTTACCCACCGAGCGATAAAAAGCAAAACCAGCTCAAGGATTGGCTAGACCTGTACTTTGTTTCAGCAAAATACCTTAGGAAGTAAGGGGTTAAGCCCTCCTCCCACTTCTGTTGCTGCCTCCTTCTCTTGGCTCCGCCCTCCTCTCCCTCAAGTAGAGCACTCCACCTAGTCAAGACTGTCTTTGATAACTGGCAATGCACTTTTTGATCATCCCAATCACAGACGCAACTGTTCTCTTGACTGGAGATGCACTTAATTCAGAGCTGGTAGCCTCTGCCCTTACATCTGTCATGTTACTGCCAGTACAAGGAATTTTGCTATTTACATTTTTTTTTAAATTTCAGTTTGTACTTTATAATACTCTGCACTTAAAGAACATGATTACTGCTAATTATCATTTAGAAATTTTTTTTTTGCTTCATTAGAGATTTTAGCGGTGTGTACTGAAATCTAGTGGGCCTTCATTACGTGCTGTACTTTGTAGTGGATACTGGCTTAAATATTAATATATGGAAATTCAGCTTCATCTGCCGTACCTTTTGATGTCAGCGGCATAATCAGTATAATTGGCTTAGATTGTTTTTCTCCTATTTGTATTTCATACCAGCTAATGTCATTAGTGGGCTAACTACTGAGTGGGGGATCTGCATTGTAGAACTGCTTCCTGAGCGCATTATTAGCATTGGTTTTGATTATTTTAATTCCCAGCCACCCCAGGCAGGCCCTCAAGCTGTGCCATATTGTTTAAAGACCTGATCTTCCTGGCCCCCATTCAGAGAACAAGACTTTCTGCATCTGAAAGCCCATCAGTGCTCTGATAAATAAATGCTGATGCTTCTGCTTGCTCTGGGGCCAGCCTGCTTTTTATAGCATAAGGCAGAGGCTGCATGGCCCAGGGACTGTGTGCCCTGGCTCTGAATGGCTGTATGTAGCACGGCAGCCACTAGTGAGCACAAGGAAGCTGGAGCCTGGTCTGGGTGTCCCTCAGAGGTCTGGCTGTGTAATTGGCTGGCATCTCAGAGTCTGGCGTTAGGCTTTTGCGTCTTTACCAGTCCCGTGTAGCCTTTCTGCTGGTAGAGCCGGCATATCTCCCTCTACCCTTAAGGCTTGCAAATCTATCTTTTATACTTAAAAAAAAAAAGATGGCTGGACCTACTTAGGGATTGGAATCTAACTTCCTTTTGGGTTTTGATTGTATTCCAAAACCAACTGTAAAAGGAACCCCACATTAAAGTCTAAGTTTGGCTACAGTCGGCCACAGATTCTGCTAACCCTCCGGCTGGGGCACACATGCTTAGTTTTTGTTGTTGGTGGTTATGAAGTCATTTGTACTTATACAGAGCTTGACTGTTAAGGCTGCAGGGGAACTTACCAGAACTTGTGCTCTGCATCTGCTTGTTTATAGATGAGAAAACAGAGGCTAGGAGTGGTGAATAACGACTGGGGTCACAAAGCTACTGAGAGGTCAAAAGATTCCCTTTGCCCAAGCAGGGTCCTTTACTTCTTAAGTGGTACCTTGTTTCTAGATGACATGCTATTGCAACATATTGCACACACCAGCTAATCCCTCTGTGTGTGATTGACATCTGTTATGTGCACACGTAGTCCAATGTGACTTGGGGGGCCAAGAGTTTTTATAAGGGAAATGAGGGTACAAAAGAGGATATAATGAAAAGCATGTGTATGTGTCCACACACAATCTGCCTGTTAGGGATGTTAGCAGGGTGATTCTGCCTGAACGTGACTCACATAAGTCATCGGATTAGAGGGCTAGGTTGGACCAATTTAGAGAAACAGAAGGAGTAGGGAACAGAAAGGTATAAAAATAAATTTCTTATGAGGGATTAGGTGGTGGAGGCTTAGATGGTCTGCTGTCTGTAAGTTGGTGAGCTGAAGGAGCTGCTATTATAGTTCTAGAACAAGCCTGAATGCTTGAGGACCAGGGAGCTGATGGTGTCACTGCTGGTTTAAGTCCAAAGACTTAAAAATAAGAGTTTTGGTGTTGGAGGCAGTGAAGGTGGATGTCACAATGGAGGCAAATTTGCCCTCACAAATTAGATGACAGTCTTTGACATTAATGACAGCAGCTGTCTTTCCACCATGTACAGATTTAACTACTAATGTCAGCCAGAAACATGATCACATCACACTCAGAATAGTGTGCTATCAGCAATGGCCATGAAATGTAACCTCGCCAAAGTCTCGGTGCTCCTTCTCCTCAGACAGCTCCTTCTCTGCTTCTGTAGTTCTGGGGAAATGCTCCTTTCTAGAGCTTATGGAAGCTGCCCTTGAGAACATCCCTAGCCTAGTTTAGTGACTTTCTTTGCTGTCCAGTTGGAATCCATGACTTTGAAATGCTCCCTTCTTCCTTGAGAAAATGGAAGAGAGGAGAGGAACTGGGTAGCAATTTTTCTGTTAGAAATTTCTCTTATGTTTTAGAACCTACCGAGATGTAATCCTAATAAATGCAGTAATTAAGGTGATTTTTAATTATTAAAGGCACTTTGGAATTTTTAAACGGGAAGCCTCTAGGGTGACTATTTTAGACTACGTGACAAGTAGTGTTAATAACCAGCAGTTCTTCTAACAGTTGGTTTAAGTTAATTTGGCTTCATCAAAGGAAGCAAATAAAATTAATCCAGACAATATTTTACCACATATGTCTAGAAACAAGACTCTTAATCCTAAATAATCATTTCCTGATGTTTCCTCTCTGCGCCAACCCTCTCCTTATTTGAATTTGTCAGTTTATGATACAGAGAAGTGAGTTAATGATTTTCTATTCGCAGTCATGTAAGGCCTGGTCTTCAGATTTGCCTTGGCCTGTGCTCATGGCACGCCACCTTCCTGTCCAAGTCTCTTGAAAATGTCAGGCAAATGGGTCGTCGGGCAATGAGTCAACACTGGACAGAGCCAGACATTTGGAGACTGTTTTTTTTTTTTTTTGACTCAGTTGCTAGGGAACTTTCCAATTGAGTAGCCTTGGACACATCACAAGCTTCTTTAGTAAGATGGAAAGGACCAAAGAAGGGCTGGGCCAGTGGCTCTAGACTTCTAGATTCCACCAAACAATGCAATTTCTAGAATGATTTTGGAGACCAACATAGGATTATCAATGTAATTAAAGGATTGTTTTCCACATAGTATTATGAAAAAGTCCCAAATGTCAGCCCCCTGGGAGCATACTGAGCAGTGTGTATGTCTGTGCTTAATTTTAAAATTCCATGGAAAAAACACAATATGGTGACTATTGAGTCAAAATACCTCTTAAAGGCCCTTCTAGATGGATAGCTGACTTAGATGTAGGTTGGACTCTACCTTGACACGAAGGCGTTTTTCTTCCTGGTTCTTTTTTTTTTTTTTTTGTCTTGTGACTCCTGCTCCGTTGACTCCTTTTCTCCTCTCCCTCTCCTGCCTCCTCCCCTGTCCACCTTCATTTTCCTCTCCCACTTGTCAGTTTCCAGAAAGTCTCAGAACAGCAGAGAGGCAATTGCTAGGCCCCCAAAATGATTTTCTCTCACTGCTGGTGTGGTGCTCCCGACATATAAGTGAGTGCTCGTTTATGCAGAGTGAGTAAAGGCACTTGCTGCCAAGTCTCCTGACCTGAGTTCAGTCCCTGGGGATGCAGGTAAACCATCATACCCACCCACTTTGACATGGGGATCTGAACCATGGTCTTCTTTCATTGGTGTCGAATGTTTCACTTGCTGAACAGTCTTCAGGCCCTGAATGCTTTTCCAGTTAGTTACTCCTGCTATATGAAATCAGAAAATAAAACGAAACCAGTTGGACAGAAAGCTCATCACTTAAGAGCTCTGGCTGCTCTCCCAGAGGAAGAGCGCCAGCACCTATGAAGCAGCTCACAACTGTCTGTAACTCCAGTTCTAGGGCTTCCAACCCTCTTACAAAGAGACTGCAACAAGGCAGAAACCAACAACAAGTAAATCATTAGAAAAAAAGAACAAATAACAACGCCCTCTACCCTTTCTGTAATAGAGGCACACTATGTCCTCTCTCTATATATCTATTGAGTGCATTCCTCTTTCATAGAAAAGGAACAATGAGCTGAAAACTTCACTGAGCTTGCTTTCTTGTGAGGTTTTTCTGATTTTGATACTTTTATTCGGACTAGAATTTATAGTAACCATAGGTCTGTTTGGTTTTCAATAAAATATTTCTACAGTATGTAAGAGTGAAGGGCAAAACAATTTCTTACAGATTATATAAAATTGCTGTGTCTGATATCAGCAGAACCAGTTGGTTTGGCTTCTAGATAGGGATCAGGAAAAATGTTTCTTACTCAAAGGACTAGCAAGGAATTAGCTTTTTCAGTTGATATAAAACCAAGTGCTTTAAGAAACTGTAGACTTGTATTTGAACCATGATAGATCACATACTCATATATATAGTATACACACTCATGTATACTGGCAACTTAGTTTATCCATATAAGTTTGAACTCGAGGGCTGGCTATCTTTTAATTAATAAAAGAAAAACACGGCACAAATTTGTCAAGCCTTACGGTATTTATTTCTGTTTGTCAGTAAAGATACTCATGTTAGTCAGATGTTAGTCAAAAAGTTATTTTAAGACATTTTACCAGAGATGCCTTTTGATAGCTCTGAAGGACTAATGGCTCCATATATTAGGAGAGTCCAAGATCTCCACGTGGATCTCATGGTCTGTGCTGTGAAAAAGTGAAAATTAAACTGTGTGGAAGGCGAGAATGAGCACCTGGCTTAGCAGTGAAGCTCTGAGAGTGACGTCATGGTCATATGGTCATGTCAGTACAGGTGTGAGCACTGAATGTCCATCACAGCATCTTACCAGCTGCTGAGTCCTCCCTCTGAATCATTCCATCCTCCCTGAGCAGCAGCAGTGTGGGCAGAGTCCTGAACAGTAGGTTTAAGTCCTGGCTGCCCCTTACCCGCTACTGACTCGGTCATCTCACTTCCCCAACACCATGAGTTACAGTTTCCTCATCTGAAGAATGGCAGTATTTACTCAGTTATCAAGAAAAATCAAGGGACTGGAGAAATGGCTCAGTGGTTAAGAGCACTGGCTGCTCTTCCAGAGGTCCTGAGTTCAGTTCCCAGCAACCACATGCTGACTCACAACCATCTGTAATGGGATCTAATGCCATCTTCTGGTGTGTCTGAAGACAGCAACAGTGTATTCATATACATTAAGTGAATAAATAAATCTTAAAAATAAAAAGAAAGAAAATTAGATGACATCATAATTCCTTTGGTATGTAACCACATGTAACCAGAATACCTCACAGAAACAACCTAAGGGATGACATATTTATTTTGACTAGTTTTAAGGGTTTTGGTCTACTGTGGTAGTGAAGACACAGCTTTTCTTGCAGTAAAACTAGAGACTATTCATTATGGTGGGCCAGGAAAGAGACATAGCTGAAGGAAGTAGAGGCTGGGTATAACTTTTGAAGTCCCTTTCCCCCCAGGGAAATATACCTGTCAGCTACATCTCAACTCCTAAAGGTATACTACAGCTTCTCAAAAACAGCTATGGGACCAGCATCCAAGCAGGAGGACATTTCAGATTCAAACCATAATGTGAGATGAGGCTGAAGATATTTTATAAATTCTGTGTTTCTATTTACCATCACAATCACTAAACTTCAGCTGTATAGTCCTGTCAAGCAGATATGGCTAAGAATTGGCAGAGACTCACAGCATACATCCTATCTTCTACATTCTCAGCCAAGCTGTGACCCTGGTCCCCTTTCCAGCCTTCTTATGTTGATTTCATGACAGCAATGGATATCGATCTTATACCACAATTACATTAGGTCTTGTAATGGCATCAAACAGACTCCAAGATCAGACAGACACAAACCTAGGATCCTTTGGGATCGACGATAATTATTTCAGCTCAATAGTGTGGGATGATCTGCCCTTTAAGAACAAGGTTAAGAATCTACCATCTGGTTTGGGGGTGGAGGGCAAACCAGTCTACCCTGTAGAATCTGAGCATGCTCTCTACCCAGAATGGTGGCCATGTGGAGACCCACGCTTTGTTCTTGGCACAGAAGGCCAATCCATTGGTTCCTTGGCAGGGGGAACTACAGCATCTGCTGGGGCAGAGGGGAAGAGTTAAATGGAGTTAGTTTCAGTTTCTCGGTTTCTTGTCACCAGGGCAAACCCAGTAGTGGTCTATGTTTTCAGAAAAATCTTGACTTATTTTTCAAGCATTTGGGGTTTGGCTAAGTTTTACATGTGTTTTGCCAGCTTTCCTTCCTTAATTATTAATATTAAACCCATGTGCCTGAAGCAGAATGGAAATTTAATAGCCATTTTTATATTTATTTACATCAATGCATCCCGTAGCTGTGTGGAGAAAGGACTGTTGTATCTTGTAAGTGCCTTTGAAGATAGTTTATAAAAGCTCCTCTTCACAAGATGTCACACTAATTTTACCCCTTCTCTGCCCTCAAAGGCATTTGGCTTTGAGCACGGTGAGGATAGCATCCCAATTCCAAAGCCATGATGCTTGTAGCAGACTCTGAACACTACAAAGTGAGACCTCGCTGTCTTAATTGCGCTGTCTCCAAGGCAGTCCTGTCGGTAAAGCCTTCAACTGCATTTTCAATAAAGCAGATGCCCTTTCAGCAACCATCACTCTCCGCCTCCAGGTCTCACATGCAGTTGCCAGAACCATGGAAAAACAATTGCTATGGCCCATCATTGTCTTTCCAAGCAGAGCACACAGATTGGTTCCAGGCAGCAGGAGATGGGGTAAAGGAAAAAAAATGTTCATTTCCAAATAAATAATCCTTACCTTCTCATTACCAGCTAACAAATCTGTGTCTCTCTTAGGCAGACATGGTTCTAAAGACATGAGAAACACTGATTTAGAGGAACAGGTGCGATTTTGTTAATGACAAAATAATGGTCTTATTTTGGTATGGTCACAAAATGCAATAGTATGCATAATGGTTTGTCCTGACAGCTGGGGTATGCACTAGACTTACGGATGCCAAGGTTGGGGGTGGGAAAGGAGAAGTCTTAGTGATGACTAGCGCAATGCAGTTGTTTCCAAAGGGTCTGAAATGTTAAATGAAACATATACAAACAAGGAAAGTGTATGAAAAGTGCTTTAGAATTAAATTGTCCTGGGCTGGAGAGATGGCTCCACCGTTAAGAGCACTGACTGCTGTTCTAGAGGTCCTGAGTTCAATTCCCAGCAACCACATGGTGGCTCACAACCGTCTGTAATGGGATCTGATGCCCTCTCCTGGTGTCTGAAGACAGCTACAGTGTACACACATATATAAAATAAATAAATCTTAAAAACATTTAAATTGCCCTTCATTGTTCAATGTAATCTTCTAACAGAAAACATTGCATTTTAATGAGTTTTGTCTTGGTGGTAGAAAGTTACTAAAAAAATACCAAACAAAAACAGATATCTGATTATAATGTGCAAAGTTCTTTATCTAAGAAGATTTATGGCTTATCATTTTTAACTAAATACTTTACTTTGAGATAGTTACATCTGTACATGCAATTCTAAGAAATGGTATGGTAACCCATGCTTCTCTCTCTCTCTCTCTCTCTCTCTCTCTCTCTCTTTCTTTTCTTTTCTTTTTTAACAACAGTAAAAAGTATGTAGCACAATTTCATGGCCAAAACAAGAACACAGTCAAAATGTGACCTTCCTCTCCCACAAACTTTTCTCATGGTTCCCTTCTATCATCACACCCATGTCTTCCCACCCTCAGCCCTCCACACTCCATGGGGTGGTCACAGCTAGGATGCTGGTGTGAGACTCCCACTCTGTTTGGCTTCCCTGAGACCTGCTGCTGGGAAGGGAGATAGTGACGCTTTGTTCTTCCTGAGAACCCAAGAGTTCTCATCAAGAGAAGAGAAGTAGCTAGTTATCACTGTTGACAGTGGTCATGATAAACATCCCCAGGTCTCCCAGGACAACATGACATCATCTAACTGGGAAGAGATGGAAGTTCATGCTTCTAACTTCATCTCTCTCTCTCTGGATGTAGGTGTGGGGCTTAATATACCTCAATAGGGACAGCAGTACACTCTCCCTACTCGGTGCCAGGGTACATCCTCTGGAAAGGTAAATATCGTGCCTCCATCCACCTTGCCTGGCCCAGTGGAAGTAGGGTCATAACTTTTCTGTGGTTGGCTCCAGGGGAGAGGCTGCTATCTAGCAGTTTACTATAATACTGCTCTGCCCTTTTCCTGGTCTTTGGTTTGAAGAGATTGGGCGTTGGTTGGAACTCATTTTCCCTTCCTTCTTAGATGCTGGCTGGTGTTATAGTTGTCCAGCATCCTCCACTTCATGTCAGGGATGTTTGAAGCAAGCAAGCAAACAAGCACGCAAGCAAACAAACAAAAAACAAGGAAGTCAGTCACTCTTTGTTCTTCCACCCCCCCAATGGCTCCCCATCACTTCTTCAAGCTCTGTTTCTTCTGTCTGTGAGATCAAGATTCCTTTAAGCTTTGTGGGAGGAAGAGGGGATCGTCTGTCTACTCCCCCTTTCCGTTTTCACTTCAAACCTGGGACAGGAGACCTGAAACTGGTGTCAGAGGAGAAAGTCATTTTTGTGATTTCCATGCATCAGGAAAGGCAAATTTTTGGTTTGTTCTTAAGTATCATGCTCGCCTTGAGCCAAACATTCACTTGGACTCTTCCTGCCTTTTCAAGTCCTTCCACAGCTCCCCGAGCATCCCACGTTTCACTTCCCACCAAGGCTGGTCATGCAGCAGTAAGTTACAACCTGCTCTTCCAGAAGGAAACACGGGAAGGCAATGTCACAGCCCCTGAGAATGCTCGTGTTTCTGACAGCTCCAGTTTCTTCCACTGTTTCCCCTTACTCTTTGCCGATATTGCAGCTTATCAGCAACTTTGTTTAATCATCCAGAACAGGAGAAAGTTTTGTATAAGTGCGTGTGTACCAGGAATAAGATTTGGGGTTTGTTAAAAAATGATTCTTCCCACTAAAGCTCTATTTTAAACATTGTTCTTCCTTTAAAAAAAATGATGTTAACTTTGCCTTGAAAACCCCGCGCTTGTGTTTTCCCACACAGACACACGTGCAGGCTCCAACCTGAAAATTGGCTCTTAGCATCCGTGTTTTATTGAGCCAATAAATTGTGAATTTAACATGTTAGCCAAATCGAACGCCAAGTGTTTCATTTCAGACCTTAGTGTCCATATTGACAGGACTTTAAATCTACTACTTGTGCATCTGGAGCTTGTTAGATGTTTATAGTTTGCATAGAGCCACATGTCAGTGGCACCTCTGGTCTGTAGAAGGTTCCAGAAGAATGGTGCACTATTCTGCTTGCTTCCAGGAGGCAAGAACACGCCCCTGAGGACCAGGCTTCCACCAATTTGATCTATGTGAGAAAGGCCATAGATGGAGAGGTTGCTTGGGTTGATACTTGCATGTTTTCTCATAATTCATCCCCATAGCATGAGTGATACGCTCACAAAGGCATAAAACGTTCTGTGATGGGCAAATCAGCAGATTTTCTGGAGTAGAGCACAGGCAAATAGAATTTCTGTGATGATGGGTCTCTGCTGCTCAGTATGCAGCCGCTAGCCATGCATGTGTGGCTGCTAAACATTTAAAATAAGGCTAGTGAATGGAAAGATTGACTTTTTTAAAAATGTAGTATTAGTTAGGACATTCCATTTGTGTAAGGACATGTGGGTATTATCACTGTTGATAATAGCCTGGTGATAAGACTGAGTGAGATGTGAAGAAAGATCAAGAATTGGTTCCATTTTCCACCCATAACTCCCCAGAGCAACGACATTTTACTCCATCCTGCTATCTCCCCACCACTTACTCCTGAGCAGTAAGTGAAGCATTGGTCTGGTAGAGCCTTCTGATAACTATGAAATGCTCAGGAACACAGTACACCAAGTCTTTCTCCCAGGTCAAAATGTCCTATTAAAATGAATTTCTTGTCTCGATAACCCCCCCCCCCCAAACTGTAGATTATTGATTTAGACAGTCTTTGGATGGGCCTTTGGAAGAGAATCTGGTTAGGTTGGTTGGGGTGTGGGGGGCACTCTCACTTTGGGATTAGTGGCTCTATAAGTAACCGGGCCACTTCAAATAGATGACCATCTGCAAGTCAGGAAGTGGGTTCCTCACCAGAACTCAGCATCCGATTTCTGAGCTCCAGCCTCCAGCAGGGTGGGAGGGTATATTCCTATGGATCAGGCTGCTTTGACAGGGGGTTTTGTTACACTACCCCCAGCTGACAAATATTATTCTATTGGTTCTGTTTCCCTGAAACACCTTGGCTAATATCTCACTGTAATAAAGGTCATTGGGGAGCCTAAACCAAGGCATACACAGTGTGCCTGGCACACAGGAGGCACTTGCTGGACATCAGAGCCTCAGTCTTTCTCATAGCAGAAAGTAGCTCGTGTTGTAGACTGAGCCTTGCCCTCCCTTTCTGTTACATGTCCCAGTTCACGGGCTTCCCCCGCTTCTCTGCTATTCAAATTCTAGTCACCCTACTTGGGCCAGCTCATATCCTGTGTGGACAGTGCAGCTTTTCCAGATGATTCCAATAGAAAATGAATTTCCCACTTTTCAAACTCCAGCCTCCTTAAAATTTAAAATCTATGTCATTAATATTTAACACGTTCGCATATACTTCTGTGTTTTGAATCTCTAACAATAGCCACCATTAAGAGATATGTACTGTGCCCCAGGTAGAAAGCAAGCCCTTGGCACATGCTGTCTTGTCTAATGTCCAAGAGACCCTCACACTGTACGCTCTGGCATGCCCGCTTTTCCTTTTGCAGCCCAGAGAACCAGTGTGTGTGTGTGCTCTGACAGAGATGCCATTTTAAAAGACTCCCTGACATCTTCTCTGTTGTCATCCTGGAGTTTCCTTTCCTATTACTAATCTACTATTAAAGCTGATCTTGAGTTTTGTTGGCTTAAGAGAAAATAGGAATGGCTTGGAATACAGGGCTCTGGTCTGTACCCAGGTTTATTTACCTGGTGAATAATGCCAGCCAGTTTCTATCCCAGTTCCCTTGGCATCAGAAGAGTAAATTCATAGCAAAGTGACCCAAGGAGACACTGACAAGAGCTTTGGGATAAGTAATTTTTTTCTGGGGGGGGGGTTTCTCATAAATAGAAACTCTTGTCTTCTTTTCCTTTTGAGGTGACAAGCATACCTTTGCGGCAGAAACCATCTGACTGTCACCAGAGGAACATTCTCATGGAACCCCCTGAGAATGGCTTCATGGGATTAGGGGAGACTCACTGTCCCCACTCCCACCCCTCGTTACCGCTAAGCCACAGAACAGTCATCCACCGGCTTTTGCACATCTTAGCCAGGGTTCAAGCCTGTGATGAATTGTTATTACTGCTAACTGCATTCCAACATCTCCAGGTGCATCCTGGATCTCAGCTTCCATTCTTCTGAGTCCCTAGTGAGGTGAGAATCTTGAGAACTAGACCTTCTTTGAGAAAAAGATGGATATGAGGTTTCAATGTCTCCCTGCCCCAACTAAGGACAACGCTCAGTAAGATGGAGGAGAAAATAGAAGTTGTTCCCATAGGTTGTGGGTCCCCAAGGGAGTGGGGCTGTTCTTCCCCTAGCCAGAGAAAGAAATGCAGTTCCATCCCAAGAGATGCCCCAGACACAGAGATAGGGAGAATCAAAGGAGCCAAAGGCCAGGGGATTGAAACAACCCTAGCTACAGAAACCCATTGGAGCCGTGCTTATTGCTGGCATGGGAAAGTGGACACTGGGTCCTGTCTGACCAACGTTTAAATTACTTGTGGTGGGTGTATAGGAATAGATTGGGTTGCATCCCACTGGAGACTGGGGAAGTGTGTGTGTGTGTGTGTGTGTGTGTGTGTGTGTGTGTGTGTTTTACTGGTGTGTTCCTGATTATTATGGGGTGGTAGTCCATGGATGTATCATGCTTTATTCTCATTAGTTCCCTCACTGAGGCACATTTGTTTGATTTCCAGTTTGGGACAGTTTAAAGCTGTTTCAACCATTTGTGTTTACTGTTTGTGTGTGTATGTGTGTCTGCATGTGTGTGTCTGTGAGTGTGCACGAATGTAAGTTTTATTTCATTCAAGTGATTACTCTAGAATAGGATTGATGGATCACAAGACAAGTCTCTGCTTTTAAATTTAAGAGAAGCTGCAAAGCTGTTTGTGAAGTGGCTGTACAATCTCACATTCATTCCAACTGGCGATGCACCAGACCTCCATTGCTCTGTATCCTTGACAGCGCTAGGTATGGCCCGTTTGCATTTCTCAGCCTTTGAAATAGGTATGTATGTGGTGGTATCTCATTCTGCTGTTAACTCCCGTTTGACTTGTAGCTGATTCTGTATTAGTATGAGGAACAGCTTTCCATGCAATCATTTGCCATCTGTACATCTCTATTGGTGAAGTCTCTGTTCAGTCTTTTGCCAATTGTAAAAAAACAAAAACAAAAACAATAACTAGCTTGTTTCCTATCATTAAACTGTGAGCATCTTCTGTGGATTCTGGATAGGAGCCCGCTATCCGATATGTGCTTTGCATCTATTTTCTCTGAACCTGTCTCATCTTTTCTTTCTTGAAGGGGAGAAGAACTTACTTGGCATCATACTTTGCATATCATAGTGGGGCTTCCAGAATGTTTTGGCTTAGATTTTTGCATTCAGGTCTACGATCTGTGTCGTGGTAATGTTTGTAGTTGTCCAATAGTCTGAGCACTATTTGTCAAGGGACTCTGCGAGTGATTTAAAATCAGCCGACAAACCAAATGGTCCTTCAGCAAGGACAGTCTGAGGAGTGCCTACAGTCAAAACAACTTCATTAACTGCTGCCTGTGTTCTGATGGCAGATCACTGCTGAGATGCTCAAATGTGCTTCATGTGAGCCAGGGCTGCTCACCTTTCTCTAGTGCTGCCCCAAGACTGGATTAACAAAGCAGAAATGACCTCATCCCCGATTAATCAAAGAACGGCTTCTTAGCTCTTTCTATTTGGTACAAAAAAGAGGCATCCTTAGAAATCTGATACAAGGCTAGCTTTCTTCTTTTCTTTTCTTTTTTTTCCTCTCTAATCTTTGAACAATCAGACTTGTAATTTTTCTTCCCAATATGTTACAAATCTCTCTGACTGCTGGAAACCTTGGGGAAAGATCCCCCCTCTCCTCTTTTTATTACACATTGCTCTGTTCCGAATAGTTGGAAACAGCTGGATTTTTTCATTAATCTGTGGGAAACTTGGAAATTGCCAAAGGCTGGCAAGAAGCTCAAATGTATGTGTGAAATGTGACATCAGATTCCGGAAGAGCTAGCCTTCCAGCTCACATGGCACTGGTTAACAGACTCCTACAGAGAGAAATTTGGCAGTAGGGGGTATCTTGTTTATCAGCCTGGCCATGCTAACACTTCTGGAAGAAAAACCAGGGCCTCAACTCCCGGTGTTGGCACCTGAGTAATTAGGCCAACCTTAATGTTGGCATAAGAATTGCTAACCCAGGTTGACATGGTAACCTAGTATGGGTGGGAATGGTGTGTACATTTTATCACAGGGAGGATAATCAGTTATTCTTGGCAAGGCTTTTTGTCTTGAAATTGAGGCTAACTCCAAGGAAGAAAGGCACATTTCTCCCCCCCCCCACACACACACACCCTGTCTCTTCTGCAGTGTGCTGGGCTCTGTGGATTAATCACCCTGCATACTTGAATGGTACTGATGATGAGATGCGTTGGTTTGGGTCTCTGAGACACTGTTGAGTTGTCTGGAAATCCTGAAACTTGATTATCTAGTCTAAGGTCATTTCCTAAAATGACAAGATGTTACATGGTTGGTGTTAAATGAATGTGGGTGATCACTTTTCTAATCTGTGAAAAAGGTCATAGCGTAAGGATGAGAAGCCTGAAATCACTGCCACTTGAAGGTCACATGGTCTCCCAGGCTGTTTTCAGGCTCTGTCAGGCCCAATGCTTTCCTGCTCTCATCTTAGGAATTCTTTTCTGGAATTAGGGACCTAATTCCAGACCCAGTTTAATGAAGCAGGGAATTGTATTAGGTCCTGGAACACCCAGGTATGGGGGTTGGGGAATAAGAGGGCTCCCACTCTTTTTCCTTCTTGTTGGCTTGATTTCTTCCTTGCTTGCACAGTGCCCCTTACTGTCTTTTGCATGATGTGGCTGCCCTAAGTTCAACTTTGTATCATTCTCTAGCACAGGCATCCAACGGAGACTAAGAGACCTCTGTGCTCTGTGTTTCTGAGATCAGTTTCCTGGCCTGGGCCTATCTTGACTCGGATGTTCATTCCTCATTTGGTTTACATGGCTTGGGTCAAGTGTCTTGGGGCTTGCTGTGCAATTGAGGGGGACAGGGTGGTTATATTCTCAAGAGACATGGTACGACAAACAAGCTGTCTAGCATGCCCCTTAGACACACTGCTCTGTACATATCAGAGCTGAAAATATAAAATCAGTAAAATGCTAAGTGGTATGTACACTAAATCTCATTTGAAAAAAAGTATAGGGTCCCATATAGGTTTTCTGTCTACCACTGGGGCCAGACTAGACCAAGAGGATCTGGAAAGATCTGCACAGCTGTACCAGATGACCTCAGAAAACGTGATTGTAGAACCTGTTTCCTTCTATATTGACTTTGCAGAGACCCGTACAGCTGAACAAATCCAATCCTTCTGTGTACTAGCTCAGCGTAGCTACAGTGTTCCCGAAACCCCCCCTCCCCCGAAGCTCATTGCTGCCTTCAAATGACTAAATAGAAGCTAGAGTGGTGCTTGCAACAGAGCACCAGCCTTCCCCAAAATGACCAGGGAAGTCTCCACATAGGGAAAGGTACAGTGAAAGACCTGAGAAAGTCATTTATAATGCAGCAGTTATTTATAATGCAGCAGTTAAAGTGGTTATGTCCTCTCAGTAAACGAGTACAAGCAGCCTCATCACAAACTCCTCTTTTCGCACACCAGCCTCTCCATCCTTGTCTTCTTCCCTACCTGTTCTTTTCTGCTGTTCTGAGTGCTGATTGTACAGTTGACAAGACAGGAATTCCTCCGCCTGTTCTTCATGGGTGTCCCTGTCTGTCTGTCTGTCTGTCTGGGCTACTGCACTACCCAAGAGGTAACTATCATTTGCTCACCTTTCTCAAGAGACACAGCACGGTCAGGTCTGTCCATCCCTGAGGCCAGATCTTTTTTCTGAGGCACAGAAGCTTCATGGAGGAAGGAGGGGTTTTGTGAGGCCAGAAGAGATGTCAGAGGTCAACGACGACGGGACAACGTGCACATGAGCAACAGCCAGTGGGGTGAGCTGGGTGAGTCAGAAGAAAGGGAGAGGGTAAACTTGGGATGAGAAGGAGAGGGGAAAGAGAAGGAAGAGGAGGAGGAAGAGGAGGAGAAGAGGAGGAAGAAGAGGAGAAAGAGGAGGAGAGGGAAGAAGAGGCTGAAGAAGAGGAGGAAGAAGAAGATGAAGATGAGGTCCTGCAGAACTGGTGCTCACTGAGAGAGAAGAGAACCAGCTGAGCAGGGGAAATCCCAGCCCTAGCGTGGCATATCTGTGAATCTCTGAATATAGGGTCTGTCCTGTAGTCCAATTGGTGCTTTGTCCATCCTGGGAAAAGTATGAGCAAGGAGAGGAAGCAGAGAAGCAGGCAATGTTAACTCTTGTAGGTTCTCCCAAGGACCTCTGCAGGCACGCAAATTAAGCCTTGGAGGGAAGACTGCTTGGAGTAGCGTTTCTTGGACACTCTCAACAGTATGGCTGCATGAACATGACCATGGCAGTCAACATGCCCTCATGGGAGGGGGAAGGGCTTACACGGCCCAACCTCTAGTCAACGAGCTTGAGACAATGACCATGGCAGTCAACATGCCCTCATGGGAGGGGGAAGGGCTTACACGGCCCAACCTCTAGTCAAAGAGCTTGAGACAATGACCATGACAGTCAATATGCCCTCATGGGACAGGGAAGGGCTTACACGGCCCAACCTCTAGTCAACGAGCTTGAGAAAATGACCATGGCAGTCAACATGCCCTCATGGGACGGGGAAGGGCTTACACGGCCCAACCTCTAGTCAAAGAGCTTGAGACAATCCAGGCCTGTTGAGAAACAGTCAGTTTTCTTCAGGAGTAAGCTGCCTGATAAGTTGCTCATCTCCAAGTGATCAGCCCTACACCTTAGTTTGTATAGACCAGTCTAATTCAACTCAGTAGATATCTATCTATATAGATCTAAATATTGCTATAAATATCATATGTATAAATAATCATAATAGAAAATCTATCCATATAATAATCATAATAAACAATATTATATCCATATTATTATATGGATAATGATATAATAACTGTAGAGGAAGATGTGGGAAGGACAGTAGAGGAATTGGAGAAAGAGAGAAAGAAGGGTAGATTTAATGAAAACACACTATAATCATGTATGAAATTTTAAGAGAAAAGAAAATTTTAAAAGAAGCATGCATTGAGCCATGAAAGAAAAGAATGCCATTCTGTGGACTGATGCCTTGTAGAAATGAATAAATAGGTAGATGACTGATAAAGTAACTGGTATCTATTGTAAAGTAACTGGTATCTATTGATAAAGTAACTGGTATCTATTGATAAAGTAACTGGTATCTATTGATAAAGTAACTGGTATCTATTGAGCCCTTACTGTAGTGCAAGTACTGTGATAGATGAGAAATGTGCTTAGCGCCCCAAATAAAGTCTCCAGTTGGTTCCTGCTAAGATGAGATTTAGAAAAATCTCAGATTCATTAAAAGAATTAAATTGCGTGGGTGTGCATATAAGTGTGCCCAAGTGTGTATATGTATGAAACCATCAACAAAATGGTTGGTGATGCTTCTGCAGAGGGCCATGGGACAGTGAGGACAATGTGCTAGCGAGGGCACGTGTCCTATCAGCTCAGGGCACTGGCAGCAGCAGCACGCTTCACACAGGACTCTGCTTATTCACACCATGGGGCAGATTCTTAAAGTCCAGCCAGCAAATGTAGCTGTTTATAGGTAGCCCACTCCCTTTGGCTTCTGGGCTCTAAAGCGACATTTTTTTGATAACATTGTGTGAAGCACTAGGGAAGTAAAAAGAGACAATTGCCAAAACCAAACCAAACAAACAAACAAAACAAAACAAACAAAAAACCCCAATAAGCCACCAACACATTCTTTATGTAAGAAATGTCATTTTAAAAAATGAGAAAGCAGAATGAATTTGTCCTTGGGTGATGCACAGGAAGCAGGCCTTTTAAATCAAGGCCTCAACTAATTTTAAGTCATTTTGATTTTGATTATTGTAGGCAGCCCTTTGATCTTAAAAAAAATATGATTGATTGTAGAAATGTCAGATGTGCCAAAAGAAAATGCTGATCAATAGGTACAATGAGTTTGGCTGCTTTCAGGTTGAACCTGAAGGAATTAGTTAGAGTTTGGGGTGGCGGAATGCCTGTATGCTTACCCTGGACCGTGTGGCTTCAGATCAAGTAAGGACATGTACAGCAATGGAACGTTCAGGTTGATCATGAGGCCACGGCAATGTTTTTGCTTCTGGCTACATGTCCTGAGAAATGCCACATGTTGTTGGTAAAATCAGTCAGAGTCCAGTGGCATTGCCAGATGGAATCGTCTTGTGTCCAAACTTAGAATCTATGTCTCAATGTAAAGTGACTCATAGGATGTCTCCCTGGGGCATAAGCTTCCATAGTCCAGATGGCAGGATGACCCCGGTGGAAGAAACATATGGTAGGCTCTATCTGTCACTCACAGAGCAAGAGTAGATGTACGGCTCATGAGAGCCAATTAAACAAGAGTCAATGCCACAGACAGTGGGCCTCTCTGAGCACAGCTGAACAGGAAAACCAAACTCTGAGAAACAGGGGAGAGGAAATCCCTTGCAGGGATGCTGAACTTTGGCAAAAGCTAGGGGGAAAGAAGATGGATGAGAGAGGAGGGAAGGAGAGATTAGGGCTGAGACTCTACCACGCTTTGATGGTCCCTATGACCAGATTGAAAATAACTGCACAGCGCCAGTTGTTGTATGTAGTTTTTTTTTTTTTTTTGGTTTTTCGAGACAGGGTTTCTCTGTATAGCCCTGGCTGTCCTGGAACTCACTTTGTAGACCAGGCTGGCCTCGAACTCAGAAATTCGCCTGCCTCTGCCTCCCGAGTGCTGGGATTAAAGGCGTGCGCCACCATGCTCTGTGCAGTGAATGCTTTAACCTGGGTCCCCAGAAGGCCACGCTAAGACCAAGTGGGAACTACAGGTGTAACTGAGGGAACACTGTGGGGGTGAGCTGGAAAAGGGAGAGAAAACAATTAGTGTGTGTGCCCCAAAGCCTGCCACCAAGGCGAGCCACGTGGACTGTCTCACTGGGGAAGCTCCACCCGAAATGTGAAATCACCACCCCCAACCCTCCTCCTGCCAAAGTCACCCCACTCCCAAACTGCCAACTCCACTTAGGGGTGAGTGCAGGATGAATCCCACAATCCTTAGCATGCCCGCACAGCAGCACTATGGGCCCCAAGCAACAGGAGAACACTGGGAGGGACAGAAAGGCTGGACCTGCCTTTGGCAGCCAGGCAGTATGTAAGAGGACACCATCAAGGCACTGAGAACATTAGCCACTATAATTTCTCAGTGGGGATTTGGTAACAGGACACACATATTTATACATTTGAAATGAAATATTTTTATTTATTGAAGAAATAAGGCACTGAGTGTGTGATCGGGAAAATGGCATGGAGAAGTGCAGAAAAAGAAATAATACTCCTCTGACCAAATAAAAGTCCACCTTTCCTCTTCTCTGCTTTGCTCACCCATTAGGAAATGGAGCCTAGCACAGGGACTAAATGGCATTTATAGACGAAGACTCACAGAGTGACTGAGCATGTGAAAGTTGCTTGGAGTCTCTCTGAAACCCACGGTGCGCCTCTGCAGTGTAGCCGCCGGTGGCCACAGGTTACGGGGTTCCTAAAAGGAAAGCTGGGGATGGATGGGAAAGGTGGTGAGAGAAATAATGCACCAAGACCAAGTTCGCTGATCAAGGCTCAACGTTACTTCTAAGGTCTGAATTTTTAAAGGAGGGAAGCCCATCCCCCACTTTGCCAGGATCTCTTTGGTCCAGGATCTCATCAAGAAAACAAGCTCAGCTGCTCAGCTGCTCAAGCAGGTAGTGGCTTCTTGCAGAAAGCTGTGGATGTGGCAGGACAATAGACTTTCCCTAGGTTGGAAGACTCCACTCTAGGTGAGCTAGTGGACTGTGGCAGACAAGGTCTGATTCAGCCAGCTCAAGGCTGGGAGGAAGGGCACATTGCAGTGCCACTATAGCTATCTGAAATCTGTGGTGCACCCCTGTGATGCCACCATGGCTATAGGAGGAATGAGACCATTCCCACGAAACAGGGCCCACTGCATCCATCATGCCTGCTACAGCTTTATGAGACAGCCTGTGGCACTGAGTTATAAAGTAGGCTATTTAGGCGTTGCATTGACTTTATGAGCCCTTTGCTAAAAAGGGGCGTCTAAGGAATGCTGCACCTTGATGTTGACATAGAATTTTCCCTTAGAATCACAAATGAGCAAAAAGCAATATAGTCTCACTGTTTATAAGGGAGAGAGAGATGGGCAAGGCATGTGTGACTTGGTACTGGTATCTATAAGAGTATAAAACAAGCAAGCAAACAAACAAGCGAAAGAATGTCCATTCTTCTTGGTGGCACATGGCTTTGAAACTTCATCTCCCTCCTTTGAGGGAGAGAAATGCATGCATAAGGTGTCATAGTTTAGCACCTTGGTGAGAGGACTTCCAGGCCCAGGATACATTTTCTCCTTGTTAAGACCCCGATGATGAAAATAAAAGAAAGAGAAATGCATGGCACTTAAAATAAAATATGGGCAACAGAAGCTGCGGTCATGATAACTAAGATCTAAACATCTACTTGGGTGACTAAGATGTGTTCATAGGACAAAGCTGGTGACAAACAGTCATCCTCACAGTCACATGCTTGGCTCTGGGATGGTTTCTTTTGGGTTAAGCCTGAGTCTTATGACATAAAGAACATGAGATTATTTTGTAAAGTTAGAACATATATAATATGAGTGTACAGATAAGAGGCAGGTCTTTGGAATGGAACCTGAATGGGAAATATTTTTAAGTTGTAAATTTTCTGGTGATGGATGGGACACTGGAGAAACAGCCTGGCAAGTGGCTAAGCGTGGCCTTTGTGGACTCCTGTCCTCTCTTGGGCTGGTGTTTATTTTCTTCACGTCTGTGTGACTTTGGGCAGGCCACATCACCTCTCTGTTCTTTATTTCCTCTTTCTGTAAGGTGAGAACATTACAGTCCTTCCTTATCGCATAGTTACTTACAAAATACTTAAAGACTTGCTTTTATAAATTGTATGTGTGTTGGCATGCACATGTGTATCTGTGTGTGAGTATGTGCATTGGGTGCAGATATATCAGAGCTATCAGATTCCACTAGAGCTGGAGGTTTACAGCTTTACTGGAGAACAAAACTCTAGCCCTCTGTAACAATGTCTGTTCTTAACTGCTGAGTCAGCCCTCCATTCCCTTAGAGAACTCTTAGACCAATGCTGGGCACATATCAAATGCTACAGCTGCGTAAGAAATACAATATATGAATATAAATCCCAACAAGATCCCTTTTGCCAGATTCCTTTGTAAGGGCCAAAGTTAACCTGTAAGACCCACTTGACCAAGGACAGATACATCCTGGAATGTTGGGGTTACTGCTTATGGGATATAACAAAGCACATGTTTTCACTCCTCTAAATAAATGTGTTTGACTCAATTGCACAGGGTGTACTTGATCACATGTAGCAGGAGGGGCAGGAAATGTATCAGGATGTGTACTTGCCCCTGATTGGATGCAGGAGGGAGGGAGGGAGGGAGGGAGGGAGGGAGGCAGGAAGTACATTGAATATACGCTTACCCCTGATTGGATTAGAATATACGCTTACCCCTGATTGGACATGATGGGAAATATGGTGGCTTTAAGGTTTTGCCTTTTAAAGCCTCTGCGAAATATAATTAGTCTCACTTCCTGGGAACCCCAGGATGGACTTGGCCAGACTCCGTCATCCTGGCCAATATTTTATTAAAGCTTGCTATAAATTTTGGTTCAAAAATTGTGGAAATGGTCTTTTTCTTTTAACTCCCAGGTTTAACACTTCCATATTGCCAAGAACTTTTCAAACATTTAATTTAGTAAATGTTTACTAAGCGGTCACTTGAACTGGGCATGTACTGGGTACAGGTAAGAATGAATTTCTACACGCTTTGTCCATTCATTTGCTCATACATTTATATTTTTTTTATTTAAAAATGTAAAATAGAGCCGGGCGTGGTGGTGCACGCCTTTAATCTCAGCACTCGGAAGGCAGAGGCAGGCGGATTTCTGAGTTCGAGGCCAGCCTGGTCTACAAAGTGAGTTCCGGGACAGCCAGGGCTATACAAAGAAACCCTGTCTCGAAAAACAAAAGCAAAAACAAAACAAAACAAAAAGTAAAATAATTTACAGAGGTGGTGGTGATGCATAACTTTAATCCCAGTACCTGGGAAGCAGAGGCAGGCAGTTTTGAGTTTGATGCCAACCTGGTCTATAGAGCAAGTTCCAGGGCAGCCAGAGCTACACAGAGACCTTGTCTCAAAAACCAAATAAATAAATAAATAAATAAATAAATAAACAAACAAACAAACAAACAATTTGCAGCAATAGTAAACTTACAATAAGGCTGAAGTACAATGTACATGATTTGCCTTCACCCATTTTATAAATTAATTTTATTATTTATATATGTGTGTGTGTGTGTGTGTGTGTGTGTTATGTGAGTGTATGTACATGCTCTGTACAAAGTTACTCTTACAGGCCAGAAGAGGGATGCCTTGTGTGACAGGGCAAGATTCTGTAGAGGACCCTGCATCTCGTATTCTCATCGAAGCCATTTCAGGTTTAACCAGATCTCTTTGATGGAGATTCCCACGGGAAATTGACCAAACTCTATTCTAGGAGCCTGAGGTCAAGATGCCCTAGCTAACTTAGTTTCTATTAAAGTGCTTCCTTCTGCAGAATCCCCTCCCGGTATCTAAGCTTGGGTTAAACTGCTTGCTTCTGTGGAAGGCCCCTGAACACAAAGTCGGAAGCCAGGGTGCAATTTTTGGTGTTAAAAGCCCCTCGGTCTGAGTGCTCAAGGCCACACTTAGTTCCGGAGTACTGGAGTATAGTATCAGCCGGCTGCAACAGACTTTCCCTTGTCTATAAATGGTGTCTGGGATCTCAGGTGGGCTTCTTGTAACACTTGGGGTTGGTGTTCCAGGCGGTTGTGAATCACTTGTCATGGCAACTGGCAACCTCTGGAAAAGCATCGAGCTCTCTTACCTGCTGAGCCATCTCTTTAAGCACCCCCCCCCCTTGCTTTTGTGACAGACAATGGCCTCACCATCCACCTGCTCCTGGTGTTGTGCCGCAGTGCTTTTGTAATGAGATCTGGTTGAGCCTTCCTGAGAGAGACCATCTAGAAGTGACTAAGGTTCTCTTTAGTGTCTTAGCAGGTGGCACACATCACAAAGCTGATGGCATTCCTTCTGACCACTCCTTTAGCTTCCTGTCTGCTAGGCTTCCCTAGCCGAAAGCCATTCTTTTCTCTCCTGAATCTGTAAGCATTTAGCACGGAAGGCACTTGCTCCACCCCCACCCACCACCCCCCCGCCCGCCCTCCCCCATCCCCCATCTTGTGCTGCATCAAGTGTCCAATTGGTTTCTGGCTTCAGAATGAATTCACAGTTGCCAATTTCATCCAACGAA
>LR750188.1:402601-464479 GCA_902729485.2 Mus minutoides | reverse complement strand
GGAATAGAGGATGGCACTGAGAAGTCAGTGTCTGGGGGCCGCAGAAGCAGCTCCACTGGGAGAGTGCTTGCCAGCACAGATGAAGACCTACACTTAGATCCAACACAAATGTATGTTATGCTAGGATGTGTCTGCAATCCCAGCATCCAGGAAGCAGAGGCAAGAGGGTCAGAACTTTAAAGATGTCCTAAGATCCAACAGTGGGTTTGAGGTCAGCCTGGGATACATGAAACTTTGAAAATATTACCCTATGGCATCCTTTTTTCCTAAATACTCCATTACCAGAGTAATAAGTTATTTCAGGAAATGAGCCAAATTAAGCCAGATTAGAGTATATCTAAAGGCAGGTTATTGGGAAAACCTCTCTTGGGTTAGTGAGTTCACTGATCCCAAGGAAAGAGGCCAGGAAAGTCACCATGGGGAGGGAGACAGAAGGGAGGGAGACAGAAGGGAGGGAGATATGAATGTGTAGAGGGTGGGGTATGCCAGGTAGAGACCGAAGGATGCTGGGAGAACCTGAAGGCCAGGTCCACTTTGGTATGTTAAATATGCACCTCAATTGTTTGTCCAGGGTCTGAAATCCAACACAGAGTAATGCTTATTTTTGTATTTGTCTTTATCTATTGAACACTATTCATATTAACATCCATTTCCAATCTAGTCTTTCTGATATCCTTAAATTTTTTCCTTACCTGACTGTCCTCTCTGGATGATGTAACTCTTTACCCATGTGCCATCTCGGCTGCTGGTTTCCTTTTTAGGCTCTCTCCTCTAGCTGCCGGGGCATTTACTTCCCAGGCAGGGTCCTAATTGCACTGCAGGACACCATACATCGGTCTGAACGAACACTTACATGCTAGCTTCCAAATAGATAGATACCTGCTCCTCCCTGAAACTCCTAGAAGTCAATGTGACTCAGCACATTTTTAAGGGTCTTCCTGGGCCTGTACAAAAACTGTGTGTGTGTGTGTATATGTGTGTGTGGGGGGAGGGGAGAGGGTGGTGGTGGGGCTAAGCTCTGAGAAAAACGACAAATAATAATCAAATCTGAAAAGCAAAATAGGCAAACATGGTCCCTGGGGATGGAGAGGAAGGTTGTGGCATAAGCCCTTAGGCTCACTTACCTGTGAAGTGTCTGTGGGAGTGAGAAGTGAGCCTCCGGGTGCAGTTTTCTACATTTATCCTGTGATTTCTGATCTAGATATCTCGATTAAGAAATAAATGAATAAACTGGGGACTCGGCCAATGGTTCAGTGAGAGGAAACTGATGAAAGATGCTTCTGGCAGACCAGGTGACTTCAGGAGGAAAAAAAAAATTAATTCAATTTCATCGAGTGCATTTCCTCTGGACCCAGGAATCACAGGAAATGCAATCTCTTTGAAAGGATGGAGTAGATTTCATTTCCTAACGATCACTTTCCTTCTGCTGGTGACACAGGGTTACTTCAAAGGCCTGGACCAGGGAGTGTTTCCTGTAAGGGTGAGCAGATTTGAATGACTGCTCAGGATGGACCTATTCTGTAAGCACCCACCCCATGGGGCAGCCAATCTTGGGAATTACTGCTCTCCCGGCCCCTGCCTGCTGGGCTGGGGGCCTGGTGAGGTGATGGGGGTGGGGTAGGGGATTTCACAGTTCCTTAGCTCAATTAGAAGACAAAGCAGGATTGTTCTTAGCTTTGTTTTACGGAATTTCAATGGGGGGGGGTGTAAAAAAAGATTCCCTGAGGACGCAAAACCCCAAATTGTTCTTGCTTTATCTTCTTTTTAAAACGTGTTGTGCATTCCTGGGCTGAAAGGCAAGGGAAATAAAGCTTCATCGCTACCCCACGCGCCCTTCCCTATCTAGCCCTGTCAGGTCCCAAGTATTTGAGAGAGTTCTAATTAGAGAGGAAACAGACTCCCTATCTGGTCTGGACTCTTGTCAGTGTAGAGTGCTCTTAAACGTACCACATGGATTCAGGGAAATACGATTTGGAGAAGTGCTGATTTTTATTGGGCATGACTAACTCAAGCTGCATCTTTGTATTTTTTTTTCACTCCCTTTTAAGAATAATCGCTTCAAAATGATTAATGATGCCTGAAGCCACCGTCCTCACTTCCTGCGGTGAAACGCGGAACTTTTTGTGCATGTCTGGGTTTGTATAAGGGTGGGCTCCCAACTCCCTGAGACAGTTTCCCATCCTGTCCAGACAGTTGGGTTATTGTTCAGGAAAGCTGAGTCTCTGGGGGCTGGGGTGGGGGCTGCAGAGAGGGGACCCGGTTCTGTCCCCCGCAGGGAGGAAAGAAAGGCTTCGCTCCAGTTACAGGAGAGTGAAATTGGTTAACCTCTCAAGGTGCCAGGACAAGCTTGTTGCTGGATTAGTTGGGTCCTAATTCCCTCTTCTCTCTCACTCCTTCTCCCCCCTCCCCCATGTGCGCGCGCACGCGCGTGTGAATTAAGAACAAAACCGTGGTGTCTTTGAAAACCAGTAGAAACAAAAGGTCACCACCCTGCTGGGATGTGGCCATCGCTAGGTCCAGGCAGAGCTCCCCTGCCCCCCGGAACTCCCCAGGGGAGCATCCTGCCTTCTTCCTAGGATCGTCCTGGGAAAGCTGTTGCCTGGTCGTAGCCCGGAGACAGCAAGGATTCTAGCTCTAGCCGAGTCCCGCCCTCCCATCTTGGCCCGCCTAGGAGATATCTGCGGCAGCTGCAGGGGCCATTTTTTTTTTTTATAAATCTACTTAGTAAAGACTGTGAGTGATTCTTGTAGATGACAGGAAAGTACTGGAATACTGGTGACTGGTTCCCCTGGTGGATTTTGAGAGGCTAGTTTGTCATGTAAACGTTTGCAACCTTCTGCCCAACCCCTCCATTCTGTCTTTGCATTCCAGTTCTGAGGAAGGCCGGCTGGTGAAGTATGTACTAAAAGATTTCCTTTAGTGGAGCTCAGTGCAAACAATAACAATCCCTTTTGCCCATAAGGCACATGGTGCGCCTGAGCTTTGGAGGGCTGACCACGTTAGGATTAGCTAGCTTAAAAGAGACAAGAAGGCTAACAAAATTTTCTCCACGAAAGGTGCACGCCAGGGAGTGAGCAGGACACAAGCTTCTCTCCTGAGCAGATTCATCACAGGAGAAGTCGGTGTTCTAGGGATTCATCAAGTTAGAGCTTGTAAGCCTTGACGGAGAACAACATCTGCAAAAAAAATATGGAAGCATGAAGTACTCCTTTAGGGTTACCTTCTATTGAAAAGTCAGGGAGCGCACACCTGCAGTCTCAGCGCTTGGGGGGTGGGGTGGAATGACCTCTAGTTTAAGGTATGTTTGGGATAGATAGTGAATATCAAACAAATAAGGAGTCAAGTGTGAGACCAATAAAAAAATGAACCCCCCCCCCTCCGCCGATTCAATAGCCTATCTGGTTTCTCCTGAGCAGTGCTGTTCTGGTTGTATAAATCAAATTCTCAGTTTGTAGAACTGTCCTGGCATCAAGTGCATTAGAAATAGTGATTTTGGGCAGGGTTCCCAGGGGTTTAGAGCTGGGAGCACTGGTCTTTATGTTAATAGAGAGAGCACCTGCTTGAGCAATCTGGGAACGCTGGTTTTCTTCCCACGGTGCCTTCTCCATGTGAATTAATCTGTTAGCTGGTATGTGTGTCAGTTTATTTAGGAACATGTGTGCTGACAATTGGCTCCTGACTGTAAAATAAGGTCTTGGGGGAGATCATGATTAATTGCCTGCCTTACCGCGTGTGTATGTATATGTGCCTTTGATGACAGGCATTATCAGTGCGCATGTGTCTATAAAACTAAAGACAAACTAATGGCTAGCAATCATTAAGACATCGGCAGTGTGAGTGAACAGGAAAACTTGGAGTTATCTGGACTTCCATTCTCTTCATGGACCCCAGAGCCAGGGAGGTCTTATTTCTCCCGGAATGCAGCATTTTCAGATATAGAGCAGGCAGAAAAGTGTTCTTGGAGCTCTTGGAATTATGGGGACACACATTTTATTTAAAAGGAACAGGGCTGCTTAGTGCAGTGGCATGTGCTTGTCTTCCAGCCCTCTGTGGGCTAAGGCAAGTTCAAGGCTGGCTTGAGTGCTCTAAAGAGAGCTTACCTCAAAACACAAAACAAAGAAGCCAACCAATCCAAACCGAACCGAACCAACCCACCAACTAATAAACAACTGCTACAGCAACAACAACAAAACAAACAAAAACCCACAGCAAACAAACCACAAAACACATACAAACAAAATAAACAAACAGGGCTAGATCTCAACCAGAAGATCTTTACAACAATTGTTTTTCTGCTCTGTTCCCATCTTCTAAAGCTGTGAATGGTGGTCAGCTCTGTATTCAATGTCTCAACAAGGCAGAGTCCTGTTGGTCTATTATTAAAGCTCAGAACAACAGACAACGGGATAATATAGTTCTCCACAAAACAAAATGTGAGCAATTTACAGGCATGATTTTTCAGTGAGATACTGAAACAAACAGCACAAAAGGTAGCATTGCTTCCTTATAAAATGAACACTGTTTTATGAAGACCAACACTTATTCCCAGAGAAATTGAGCTTTGAGCTGAAGAACTGGGGGACAATGAAGATTTTGTTTGTTTTTGTTTATTTGTTTTGGTTTTTAAAGACAGGTTTCTCCGTGTGGCCCTCTGTGGAGATGGATGAAGACAGAAACTTTACTTCACAAGGATGAGGAATTTTTTTTATTAGTTAGTAATTTGGGGGTTTTCTTTGGGCGAAGGCTTTCGCTGCTTAGCCCTGGCTGTCCTGGAACTTTCTCTGTAGACCAGGCTGGCCTGGAACTCAGAGACGTGCCTGCCTCTGCCTCCAGAATGTTGGTATTAAAGGCATGTGCCACGCCCAGCTAAGGCATGCTGAAGACAATTCTGGCATTAGTATTCTCTTTGGAATATTACTGTAGCATTGGAATCCAGAGTGAATCTAAGCGGAGGAAACAGAGGTGGCCAGCTGAGAGACAGCTTCCCCAGCATATGACAACTGTCTGGGTGCTGGGTATCCTGCACACATCTGCTCATCTGATGGCTGTCCTGTTTTAGACACTGGCCTTGGGAGGTTGCTGGAAACTTGGTGTGGCTCCTGCAGTGGGCTTCTGGGAGAGAGGCCTGAGCTTGTACCTTACTAAAGCCAACTGCCTGGAAATGGAGAACACTGAGCAGATGGAAAGGGTGAACAGAAACCTGGAAGAGGCAGAGAAGTCATCTCAATAAAACCAGAGATGGAGGCAGGCAGCACCGAGGGCTGCAATGGCAGACTATCAGCGGCTGCTGCAGGGGCGGCTACGTGGGCTGGAAACAAGCCAGCCCTGCTGTGGCTAGATTGGAGCCAGGGTTAGGTGGGCATCCAGGCCACAAGAAGGTTGGTGAGAAAGTGAAGCGGGTGGCGACTGCGCACAGTTCAGAAGGCAGCAGACTGGCGGGCTGTTTTTCTTTCTTTCCCAGAAGGAGGACTTGAAGATTCTTTCAATCACTCAGCAAATGTTTATTGGTGTCTACTAAGAGCTAAGTGCAGAGGAGTTGGAGATAAAAGGAGCTCCCGGTGCTCCGAAAGAGCTCTCAGTCCCGGAGCTTGCAAAGGGAGAGGAGAGGTGAACAGCTAGCCTAATGCCCTGTGTCAAGAGCCCCGTGGGAGGGGAGGCCATAGCTCTTGTCACACAAGAGGGAGAGTATTGAGGCTTCCTGGAGGGCTAATTAGGCATTCACCAGGCAAATGGTGAAGGAAGAACTAGGGCTCAGAGAGATGGAGCTGGGAAGCTCAGTAGCCGAATGATGTTGCAGCAGGAGGCAGTGGTGCGTCAGCAGGCCCAGGGGAAGCCTCCAGTATGGCTCATAGGGAGTATCTGAACTGCAGAGGGGGTAGTTGAGGGCAACAAAGAGCAGCCGAGGCTTGACCAAGACTGGAAAATGAGGTTCTGTAGGAGGGAGAAAGGTTGGCCTTGGCTTTCCTGGCAGGGTGGGGGTGGGGGGTGAGGCCATCTGCCAGCACACCCGAGGATTGCCATATTGTCATTATTTGAGATTCACAAAGACTTTCAGCAGCCGTGTAACCGACTCTCACTGACACCCCAGCCCTACATCTGTTGATCTGCTTTTAAATGTGGTGTGATCTTCCCTCCCCAGTATCTGCAGCGATGTAAGTGCCAGGCGTGACAGGCCTGGACAGCAGCCAAGGAGTATTGATTACATACTGTCTGTCCTCTAGTCGAAACTTGTTTATGTTCCAGAGTCAAACATCACCCAACAGGAAGGATTCTTTGTGGGAGTTTTCCAGGAAACAAAATCAGAAGTTGGTTTTGCATTCATTAATGTGTATTTAAAAGGAAGTCTCTGGCCTCTTTTTAAACTTCAAAGAGAAGAGTAATATACAAGATGCCACGTTACGTCTTCTGACACAAAGTACTCTGATCTGAGCTCTGGAGGCTACTGTACCTTGGGTAAAGGACCTGAAATTCTAGGTTCCAACTAGGGTGGTGAACCCCAGAGAAGAGCCTAGACTTTTGACATATGAGTGTTTTAGGTTTAAATTTTGTGTAGGTATGCATGTGAGTGTGGTATGTATGAGTTATATTTTGACTCGTGAGTGTGCTTATGTGTGTGTGTGCGCAGAGGCCTGAGGAAAATGCTGGATGGATGCTTAGTCCTGTTGATCTCCCTTGAGAAGATCTCCTCTTGGAACCTTGAGGCAGGCTTGTGTCCTGCAAGTCTCTGTAATCCCTCTGTCTCCACACTCCCCAGCACTGAGGTTACAGGGGTGTGGTGGGGTCAAGCTCAGCTTTTGGTTAGGGTGCGGGCATCCTACCCAGGCCCTCACACTGGTGACGCCGCCACGCTTATCCACTGAGCTATCTCCCTCACCACAGCCCCTTTCAGACCCAAACAAGCACTTTCCAACAGTCATTCTCAGTTCTCTCCTGTATGTAGCTCGCATGGTGAAGTTGGCTAATGTGAATTTCATAAGTTTGTGAAAATCTGTGTCACCCGAGGGACCCACTAGTATCTACTGAGAGGCAAGAGGGGCCAGAATATGAGAACTATCTACACACAGGAAGTCTGGGGGGGGGGGAAGCAGACATTGCAAAGAGAATAGGTTTTGCAGAAGATGGCTGATATTTGACTTTATTCGTGATAGTTTTACCATGTAACCTAGATGATTTTTGGCAAGGGTTTGAATGGAGTGCAATTTATTCCTTTTTTTTTCTTTTTACACACACACACACACACACACACACACACACACACACACACACACAAAATGAAGGAAAAAGCGAAACCCTTTTTAAGAAAAACAGCATGACTTATTCACGTAGAGAATTTTTAGTCTTGCAAGGAGTTGACACGATAGAGCACTGTCCCTGACACCTCTGTCTCTCACTACCACCCCAAAGATCTCCAGGTCCTGTCACCTGACAGTGCACAGAGACTGAATAGCTGTGTCTTGGTTAAGAATCTTGAAGATAGAGTTTGTTTTCTGGATGGGCCAATTCACTCTCAGAGGAGGAAGGTAGGAGTGTTAGGTCAGGAGGGAGGCGAAAGCTGGGTCAGGGCATGTGCATACAAAAGCAGAAGTCAGTGTGATGGCAATCCTGGAAGGAAGCTGGGAACCAGAGGAACCAGGCATCCAGCAGCTGGGGAGGCCAGGAACTGGAGAAGAAATGTAGTGCTGAGCTGAAGCCCAACGTTAGCGCTTAGTACCCACTCTGGCCATCCGACTTCCACTTTGTTAAAGTTACATTGTTTCAAGCTATTATGTTCTTAGTTACTTGTTATATCAGCAAGACAAACAAATAATAAACCTGGTGAGTGTTCGGATTGCTTGGAGTTTATATTGTCTCTGCATTCTAAACCTGCTTTTGAGTGTCCTATGTGATAATTCACTTCACATGCTCTTCTTTTGTAAGCCGTATCTCTCTATGTGTGCTGTGTGTGTGTGCGTGCGTGCGCGCGCGTCTGTCTGTCTGTCTGTCTGTCTGTCTGTCTGTCGGTCTGTCTGTCTGTCTATCTGTGTGGTAGTGCTAGGAGGTCCTGAAGATGGAACCCAGGGTCTTGAAAGCTTCACCCTGTCCCACTCCTGCTTTTACACACTCATCTCTATTAGCCAAGAGCCCCCTAGGAGAAGAACAGCCTTACTCTAGCTCCGTGTCTCTGCGTGGGTGCCATGCTCCGTGGGGGGGAGCCTTGCACATTTGCTGAATAAGCGACTCAAAAAAAGTACCTGGGAGACAGTTTTCTTCTTTTTTTTCCTTTCCTTTCCTTTCCTTTCCTTTCCTTTCCTTTCCTTTCCTTTCCTTTCCTTGTCTTGTCTTGTCTTGTCTTGTCTTGTCTTGTCTTGTCTTTTCTTGTCTTTTCTTTTCTGGTTTTTCGAGACAGGATTTCTCTATATAGCCCTGGTTGTCCTGGAACTCACTTTGTAGACCAGGCTGGCCTGGAACTCAGAAATCTGCCTGCCTCTGCCTCCCAAGTTCTGGGATTAAAGGCGTGAGCCACAGTTTTCAAGTGGATTCATTGTGTCTGTCCTCTCTGGCTTGGTTAGATTTGGGGGGGGGTGTCACTCTTCAATTTGAAGATAACAACCTTAGAAGAAAGGCCCAGCCTTGCTGCAGCCTTCACACTGTCTGAGCCTCTGGAATGACTCTTCTGTTTGGATGCAGTCTGCCCTGGGAGCTGTGGGCTGAGCTCCTGTGAGATATGTTGTCTCTGCTGGATTCCATACCAACAAAAGCTGGGTTCTTGAGAGAACTGCTTCGTATGTATGTATGTATGTATGTATGTATGTATGTATGTATGTATTATTTTTTTTTCTTTTTTGGTTCTTGCTAGAGTTCCAGTGGAATCTAGAGAGTGTAGTGTGGACTCAGAATTATGGCTTTTGTATGTCAGCAGTTCTTGGGGGTCCTCTGCCTCAGGGTGCTGAAGAAAGTCTCTTTGTCACCTGTCACAATACTACCTCCCTCTATCTGAGAACTGATTTCTTTGTTTCTCTTCTTCCCCCTTCACTACAGATGGCACTTTCCTTTCCCCAGGATTGGGGTATAACATGCCCCTCCCCCACCCAGCTCCTACCCCCTGCTTCTGTCTCCCTCTAACCCAGCTTGCCAGTCTTTGTCTGTTGCTGGTGTAGCTGTTCAGGAGTTCACAGCACACATTCTCATGGTGAAGACAACTTCCTTTTCAAAGAGGTCCCTGGGCATTTCTAAAATGAAATCCCAGAGGAAGAGGAGGAGGATGTGCCGCCGGCTCTGCCTCTGTAGATGCACAGATCTCCCACATTATCGCTAACCGGGTAGAGGAGGATGTGGGCATCTAGCACAGGAAGCTTGGAAGAGGAGGAGGATGTGCCGCCGGCTCTGTCTCTGACGCTGCACAGATCTCCGCATTGTGCTAGCTTCCTGTGCAAGATGCTCACCTCCTCCTCTACCAGGTTAGCGACAGCTCTCTCTAAACACATGCTGGGCTGAAAGACTGGTTTTCCCTGACAGATGAAGGAATTTCCATAAAAATATTTCAAATAATGTGGAAGGCATATATGGCCCACACACCTGAAACCAGAAACTTGGTAGATTTTCCTACACCCACATACACAGGGGCATTAGTGAATAAGGTAAAAACAACCCAAATGTCCATCAGCAGAGTAGATAATGTTTGAATGCATAAACAAATGTGGCATTTGCATACAATGGGACATTAGCCTTAGAAAAGGGTGATATTCTGATATCTGATGCAGGCTACAACGTGAGTCACCCTCGAATACATTTTGCAGAGTGAAGTAAGCCAGATACAGAAAGATAAGTACTGTGCTGTTCCACCTCTGTGGGAGAATTGAAAACTCACAGAACAGTGGTCAGCAGAGGCCTGGGGAGAGGGACCATGGAGCTACTGTCTAAGGGGTCAGCTCGTCAAGGAGGTGGATGTACACTAACATGCATCCTTTTAATCACTAAGTACTCGTCATCAAGTCTTTTTTTTTTTTCTTTGAGACAAGGTTTCTCTGTGTAGCCCTGGATGTCCTGGAACTCACTCTGTAGACCAGGCTAACATCGAATTCAGAAATCCACCTGCCTCTGCCTTCCAAGTGCTGGGATTAAAGGCGTGCGCCACCACTGCCTGGCGTCATCCAGTCTCAATGGCAAGTGTCTCAAAGTGACACTTGGTGTGGTGCACGTCCTTTTACCACACTAGAAAACAGGAACGGTGAGGAATATGGGCATTAGTTTTGCTGTTTTTTCATTATTTATTTTTCTCTTTTGGCCAAGGCTGTGAGTAGAAGTCTCAAAAGATGTACAAATTGTTGGAGATTTACCAACCAACATCGCTGCTGTCTATATCATCTATGTTGTGCTGTGAATAACACTTATTCAAATACCACTGAGAATACATTTTCCTCCTAAGTAATTTTTTTCCCTGTGACCAATCTAGGAAAGAAAACATATCTATTGAGGCAAATTCATGCTTTCAAAGGTCACCAAAATAAACTTGGTGACTGTGGCAACCCTTGGAGCTGGGCAGAGGAACCTGGATTTTGCAATGCTTGTGCACACACTGAATGATACTACTTGTCCCGGGTTCCCTGACTTCATACAGGAAATATGTGACCTCCGGGTCCCCACCCCCCCAGGCTCTCTGAAAGGGAGCTTTGATAGAGACAAAGCGAGCAGGGGGATTCCTCTTGGTTCAGGTAATTTTTGCGGCTGATAGTTGTGATCAAGTTTTGAAAAACAAATACCACCTGCTCACTGAATCTGGGAACAAGAGTTCGAGTGGAAGGACTCAGATTTGATGGCCGGAGGCCCGGAGTGCTCGGCAGGCTTACAGGGTGATTTTTTTAGTGAGTTATTTTGACATTCGGTCACCCACCTCGCACCTGTCAGTCTTCATAGGGCGACCCAGGGTAAATGCATCTCTACAGTTTGGGGCTCAGGCCTGGTGGAAGCAAATGCACCACCTCCAGGGGAGCATAAAAGAAAGACCATAGTAGATCACAAACCTGGAACATTCACATCTTTGCCCTGACGGGTCGTTCAGTACTATTTAAAATATCAAATTGAAATTTATCTCCTCCTTCTTCCTTGCCTCCCTCCCGCTCTCTCCTTCCTTCCTTCCTTCCTTCCTTCCTTCCTTCCTTCCTTCCTTCCTTCCTTCCTTCCTTCCTCCCTCCCTCCCTCCCTCCCTCCCTCCTTCTTTCTTTCCTTCCTTCCTTCCTTTCTTTTTGCTTTCTTTCTTTTATTTTCCACCTGTTTTTTGCAGCTCATGCTTCTTGAGTATTATATTGTTACCCTTTATATCATCCAGAACTACACATGCCTGCTGATATACTTATGTGCATGTGCACATGTATACACACACCACACCCTATATACACACACCATGCACACACATATACATACACACATAATACACACCTCATACTCATACCACACCCTACACACATACCATACACACACAATACATCCTACACACATACTCACACCATAAAACTCACACACACACCACTTTCTATGTACACACACACATACACCACACTTTACTCACACACACACCACACCCTATACACACATATACACACACACCACATCCTATACTATACACACACCATACAACCACACACACACCACATCATACACACACACACACACACACACACACTATATATATATATATATATATATATATATATATATATATATATCCTAAACATATACCACATCCTATGCACACACACATATACCACACACTACATACACACACACTATACCCTACACACATACAACCCACATCCTACATACCCCACATACATCACCCCTCCACATACACACACTACACATATCACACATATCACACCCTACACACACATTACACATATCACATACCACACCAAACACACATACTACACATGCATACACATGTATGCACAGCGAATTATTCTTTGTTTTTCTTTTCTTTCATGTCTTCAGAATAGAATTATAGGTAGCTATGATATATAATCGAAACTGAAGGGAGCTGGTGGATAGAATAGAAAATATGGAGAAGACATGGCACAGCCCTTCCTTAGAATTTTCCCTTCTGTGGTTCTCTTCAATCACCGCACACAAAAGCCAGGCCTTTCCAGATACCAGGGGTACTGGGGAGCCCAAAGTGGGAACAACCAAGCATGCTATGTCCTTTTTGAGGCAGGGGCTGTAACTCTGCTTGGGAGATGCTGTGCTTCTGAGGGGTGGGAGGCTGCAGGGTGAACCTTCCAACCCTCCTGGGGCTGTGAGAAAGTAAGGCCGTCCACTGGCTTCTCTCTCTCTCTCTGTGTATGTGTGTGTGTGGGGGGGGTTCTATATAGCCCAGGCTATCCTGGAACTCACTCTGTAGACCAGGCTGTCCTCAAACTTAGAAATCCACCTGCTTCTGCCTCCCAAGTACTGGGATTAAAGGTGTGTACTACCATTGCCTGACTTGCTGGCTTCTTTCTATGTCCATGACTAGACTCAGGTTGACAGGATAATCTGAGAGGACGACTTACAATCTGGAACACAGATTGATCAACAACTGGAAAAAATTTATTATAGCATTTGAAATGTTAAATATCAGCAGTAATAACTATAGTAATAATGATATTATCATAGCTAAGGGACCAGCTAGGTATTTTTATGTGACATGTTTTGAATCCTGTGACATAGTGCTCTTTTCTTTGCTTCAAACCCGGGAGACAGCTACTATTGTTAAAAGCAATACACAGGGCATCCCCTGTGGAGAGATAAGGTATATGGATATTGAAGCCTTGGAGTGACCATTTGAACAGATATCCATGATTCATGAGTTGGACAACTCAGTCCTGCAGGTGTTTGGAGTTCCAGCCAAGGGTGGGAGTGGGGGCGGGGGAGGGGTCATATGGTAAGTATTGACTCCCAGTAGAGTCATGACTGGCTAAAGTGAGGTAGTAGCCTTCAAGTCACAGGTTAGAGGTTAAGTTGGCATGTTCTGCCAGGTAAAAGAAGTCTCAGTTGCCATCTGTGATCTTTCCTGCTGAGTTGACATTCTAGTTTGTGTATATAGCATCCCAGGACGCCACAGCTGCCTCAATGTAATGACCTCTCATTTAATTATCATAACACTCCATTTTACATATTGAGGCTACAAGAAGCTATTTACCTAAAGACTGGATGACTAAGAGACAGATGCTTCATTATATACCCATGTATCACCTCCTTTTACTCCTTCAAGATTGGTGGTTCTTGTATTTGACGACGATGTCTCCCGATCCACCATAACCATGAGGAAGCAAAGTGAAGTGTTTTTGGAAAAACATCTCCCTGTGGTAGAAGAGGGAGACAGGCAGTCTTCTGTAGTCATCTAGTGGCCAGCTAAGGTGGCAAGCCTTCCTTCCCATAGGCTGGCTGCTCTGACAGCATGTAGCAGGCATGCTTTAATTGGCTTTGAGGAGGTAAGAAAGGACAATTTTGAGGTGTGGTTTCTCTTGAGGTGGTGTGCAGATACGTAAAGGCATTTCTTTTTAAATGGTGTTTTAGTTGGGCAATTACAGAGCTTGAGTAATTTTGTGTTTCGAATAGGGAGAGTCAACATTACAGTGTAGGGTGAGGACTCACGCTGCCAGGGAGAGACAGACAATTGATGGCTGCCTCCATCTGGAGAGCCCCAGCCCCTCACAGGTGTCATTCAGTCAGTGACTCAGCGATTCCTGCCCTCTCCACTTTCCCTGCTGTGTGCCCTGGGCACTTGGCACATGAGGACTTTGTCTTCCATGCCCCTGCCTCTGTCTACAGAGAGGTATAGCCAGAGCCTAGAGAGGGAGATGAGGGTGAGGTGGGGGCGTTCCTTCTCTGTTTTATGTTGTGTTTCTAAAAATTAGTTTCCTCTTGAAGACAGCTCCAGCAGGCTGCTGCTCCTCCTTCAGGGTTTCCTTGCAAAATGGACTCCAGGATAACGATATGTCTTTCCTGTGCCTTCAGTCACGGATGCTAGTAATTGTTTCAGGTGACTTTCATTCAAAGGGTCCGCCCATCCCAGTGTGTTAAGCGCTTGGCCTCACTAAGCAGTTGCTTCCAACTTACATACCTACCTGTGGTGGATGCTTATTTACCAATACAGAAATGCCTGGGTGATTCTTTTTTCTAAAAGATTTATTTATTTATTTTATGCAAATGAGCACAGCACCATTGCTCCCATCAGACACACCAGAAGAGGGCACCAGACCCCATTATAGAAGGTTGTGAGCCACCATGTGGTTGTTGGGAATTGAACCTCTCTGGAAGAGCAGTCAGTGCTCCTAACCGCCAAGCCATCTCTCCAGTCTCCGCTTTGGTGATTCTTAAGTTGAATATATGCACATACCCTAGGGATCCAGTTCAAGGACAGATTCAGAAGGCCTGGGGTAGGGTCCAAGAGTCTACACCTTAACAGGTGCCAGGTGATATGGAGGCTACTGGTCTCTGGAACACCATTCACCGCATGATCACCGCTGGAAATCTATTCCCAGACATCTTTTGAAAACCGCTTTCTGCTAGCACGTTTGTGTGTGTGTGTGTGTGTGTGTGTGTGTGTGTATGTGTGTGTGTGTGATGTGTTATCTACAAAGACAATTGAAGTGCCAGGGCCACAACTTGCTGACTTATTGTGAGTTGTTCCAGGGAAACTTATTCTGAGCTCTGGACAGTGAAGGTTAGCAGAGAGATAGAGAATTTGATTTTAGAAATTTTCCTCCTTAGAGTAGCAACTCTAGGTCTAGCATCAGAAGTATTTGTAAATAAAGTTTTATTGGCACCCAGCTGTGCTCATTTGCTTGTGTATTGTCTAAGTCTATTTGCCTCTCAGTGGTAGTTTGAATACTTAGACAGGAACCAGATGGCTTTAAGCATGGACTGTTTGCTACCTGACTTTTACATGAAGCTATTGTGGAACTCTGCCTCTGACTATTTCAAGGAGTCTCTCAAAAGCTAAAATCTTTAGGCAAAAAGCAATGACAGGAATCATCAAGTCTCTTTTTACAAACAAGAATCCTTCTATTGCCCAAGAAATACTGGGTTTTAAAAGAAGCTGGGACAACTCGATGTAATTTGAAGGAAATCGACAGTTATTACATGCCCTTTAAGGAGAACCAGTCTTCAAGATAGAGGTTGGAAAGGTAACATGTGCCATTGTGACAATGGGCTCTGGGCTATTCAAAGTCAACAGACTGTTAATATTTTCTATTTCCACATATGGACAGTTGTTTGTTTGTTGCCCCCCCCCCCGCTCCCCCTTAATTTGAATGGTTCATAAGTCAGAATCAGATTTCCAAGGGCCGTCTGGGCCTGGAGATCTTTAAAACAGCTTACAAACAGCTGCTCCAAATGACGTACCCTAAGGCTGGCCGCTCTTCCCAGACAGCACCCCAACCTGTCATCACTCCCTACCAAACCGTTGGGAGTCAGGTACAGGTACTATGGGGGTACACGGGCACCCACAGAAAACTACATACTCAGTATAGTCTCTTATGTAGCCTTGGCTACACTCAAAATCATTTGGAGGCTCAGCTTGTGAGCTGCCTGCCAAACACGGTTGGAAGTATGTGGGATGAAGTATCCCTTGGCCCTTAGCGGCTCTGAAAGCAGTGTGGAGCTATTACCTTAGGCTTTAAGAAGATCTTCAGCAATAATTTCTAGCACTTGTAGGTTCAAGGGAAAAATGTGCAAAATATCGATTTGTCACAGTTGCATGTCATTGTCACGCAGTCACTCCTAATGGAAGTCAGTTTCAAAATTGTTGGACCTTTCTTGGTGGAAGTTTTTTTTCTTACTGTTGGTATCAGGACCTCTGAAACCCGTGACATCACATAGGTGGGACACGCAGACCTATTGCCAAGGCAACCGCCACAACATTCCCAGAATCCACTTGGCTCACCTCCCACCTTTACCTGTGATTATGTCATCAGCCATATATAAAAAAAGTCCCCTCCCTGCATCTCTCTTCTCTTCTCTTCTCTTCTCTTCTCTTCTCTTCTCTTCTCTTCTCTTCTCTTCTCTTCTCTTCTCTTCTCTTCTCTTCTCTNTTTTTTTTTTTCAATTCAAAGGCCGTGTGTCACCCCACCCCCACCCCCTGTAGGAAAGAAATATGTGCAAGGATTCTAGCTCATTCCAAGTACATTAAAAGTCAGGAGTGGAAATCAAATTACAAAGTCTAAATTTTCTAAAGTCTTTTCAAAGTACTTCTAAAGCCTTTGGTCTAAGTGCTGGGCTTAACTTGAAGCTTAGAATATATTCACGATCTCTGCTTTTCCCTCTCCGCCTGGCTGGTCTTATTTCCTTAAGGTAACAACTGCCCGTATTAGAACTCACAGGGCTTGTTTTGCCCTGAGCATTACCAGCCACACCAAGGCTTTCCACAGATTACCTCCTCTCTGATCCTAACACAACAACAGCACTTTCAGATTCGAGACTTTATAATTAAGGAGTGATGATTATTTGCAGGACAGTGTAGGATTATCATGCAGTTTAGAAACAGGTCTGTATAAATAATAATAAAACCTAAGTGGGTTGTACAGGCACATGAAAGAATCCATGTTAGATAACCAATAGTATCTGCCTCCTTGAAAATCTCATTAGCATTTATCAAGTAGTTAATGGTCTCAAAACACTTGACAGTTAATCCATAGAACATCCTTTGCAGATAATTAAATATTCTGATCTGAGCAGACACACCACGCATCCGTGAGGCTTGACCGGAAGGATAAGACAGGAAGCCGCTGTTGGAGTAGGCGATCAATAACTGCACGTTCCTCAGCTCCTCAGAGACATGGCTGTCCACGCTGTTCTTCAGCATGACCTTTCAGAGTCACGAAGAAAACCCAGTCAAGGAGAAAACTTACTTTTCCTTTAACAAACTCATCTTTGGTTCAATAAAAATGCAGTGAATTTCCATAAAAATGATTCCGTGGCTACTGCCAGGCTTATTTGTAGAGGGTAAGTAGGATGTTACCCACTCACTGTTGAGCTCCGCGGTACAGGAACTTCGGCCCCCTCAGCTCGTGCGTTCTGAGGATTCTTAGGGCATTTGAGTGTATTTGCTGGAGGCCTGACAGTGCTAGAGAAGGACTCCTTGTTCCAGCTCCTACAGCAGCAATGCCATTTTGGAAACACTGTTCTGAGGTACAGAGAAGAACATTATCGGGAGACATTCTTTAAGGTGGAATGAATGACCTCTTCCTTTTTAAAACTCACTTAAAACCCTTCTTTGGGGCTCCCTCTCAAATCTTATTTAGTAGTACTTTATATTGATAATGTAGGGAGAGCCAAGAGATTTTGTTGGGGGTCTATATCGAGATAATATGTGGTAAGATTATGAAGAAGGCTTTAGATTAGTAACAAGTGAAAAAATTTCAACTTAGGAGAAAAGGTAAAAACAGACTTTTTCTTGTGTCTAGTTTTACTTGAAGACTTTTCACAGTACTAACACACACACACAAGCATGCACACACATGTGCACACACGCACACACCTATGTGCGTGTGCAGCTGCTATGGATGGAACACAGAGCCTTGGGCATGCCAAGCAAGTGCTTTATCCCTGAGCCACATCCCCAGCTCCACTTTCAGGAATGGGTCTCACTCTGTCATTTAAACTGGCTTCCCACTGTAAAGCTTCCCACTGTAAGGCTTCCCGCTGTAAGGCTTCCCACTGTAAGGCTCCCCACTGTAAGGCTTCCCGCTGTAAGGTTTCCCACTCTAAGGCTTCCCACTGTAAGGTTTCCCACTGTAAGGCTTCCCACTGTAAGGCTTCCCACTGTAAGTCTTCCTGCCTCAGCCCACCAAGTGCTGGGACTGCAGGACCAGGACCACCCTACCTGGGTCTACTTTATTATTTTCCTCTCAGTGCAGCTAAAACGCGACACAAAACAACCTCGGAGACAGAATTTTATTAAAAGATGTTAACCTTGAGAAGTAAATGTTTCCTTTAACTGTTTCTTTCCGAGGAGCCATTTTCCCCAAAACTTTCTTTTTTTTTTTTTTTTTTTTTTGCATCAAAGACAATATGCTCAGTTAGTAATGTCCTAAGCAAGTCCTGTGTGTCAGCTGTGCTTTCAACAGCTTTGTGTTGCTAGATACCTGTGAATGAAAGAAAGTCAGTCGGGTCATACAATAAGAAGGTCATACACTAATGTGTGAGGAAGTCAGGGTCTGAACCAGGGCAATCCAGCTGCAGGCTGTTAACCGATGTTTACAGCAATCGCCAAACAACCCTTTTGATCCTGGGGTGGGGTGGGAATGTTGAAGACTTGTCACGGGAGAATAGGCTGTTTTTTAGGAAGCTGTTCTCAGTGAGAAAAACCAGCCAGCTTCAATCATAAAATGTTCCCAATGTGACTAGTGACTTACACTTAGAGACACTGTATTGACTCTGGGTTTACTAGAGGTATAAATGATAGATTATAGGAGCTAACTTTGATAACAGGAAAGGGAAGGCAGGAGAACAGTGGAGAATGGTAGAGGTAGGGGGAGGTGGTAGCGGTGTAGTTTCCAGAGGCTTAAGTCCTTCCTGGGCCGGGTGCTTTGACTCAACACAGACATCATCCAACTATGTTCCCGTGTATATAAATGTATGCGTAGCATTTGTGTGAAAGACACTTTCGAAGGACCTCATGCTATACATCCCTCGGGTGATAACGTCTGACTGCAGCGTTTGGAGTAAGTGCTGCCCACTGAGAGCCTCCCTGAGTTAACCTCTGAACAAAGGGCAGGGACAGGATTTTCAAAGGGAAAGAAGCACTGTGAAGCAGAGGCTGGGAAAGTCTGAAACTGAGCCTTCTTGTTAGGTCTTATCTCGCAGAGCCAGGGATGAAAGGTGAAAGGCCGGTCAACCTCTGTTTATTTCCGCCCTCCTGCTCTGTCTGATGCTTTGACCCCAGAGCTGCTCTTTGTATTCTCTTCCACCCTCTCCCTGCTCTCTCTGCAGTCGGAGGCAGCCTGTTCACCAGCAGTCCTTGCTGACAGCAACACAGAAATGTTGTAGAGTACACCAAGACCACTTGAGGCAGCCGGGACCTCGAGCAGTAATAGACTAGCAGTAGACTAGCATCTTAGCCTCAGTGTTAGGAGAGACAGAGAAGCAGAGTTCTGGAGAGTCATGCAGAGCAGCAACTCCAAGCAGGAAAAGCAGTACATGCTTTGCAGAGGGAAGGCTACTGGGGACATGACTAACACCAGGGGAAATGTTTATGTTTTATTCCTTTTCTGAGATACTTATTAGCGTTATTTAAGCAGATTTTATTATTGGGGCCACGCCTTAAGCATGGCTTTTCCTAAGCAGGGTGGTAGTGATGCACACCTTTAATCCCAGCACTCAGGAGGCAGAGGCAGGGAGATCTCTGTGAGTTTGAGGTCAGCCTGGTCTACAGAGTGAGTTCCAGGACAACTAGGGCTGTTACACAGAGAAACCCTCTCTTGAACAACTAAATAAAAAACCAAACCAAACCAAACCAAAACAAAACAAAATAAAAGCTTTTCTTCCTTCCCTTCCTCCTTCCCCTTCTCCCTCCTTCTTCCTTCCTTCCTTCCTTCCTTCCTTCCTTCCTTCCTTCCTTCCTTCCTCCCTCCCTCCCTCCCTCCTTCCCTCCTTTCTTTCTTTCTTTCTTTCTTTCTTTCTTTCTTTCTTTCTTTCTTTTTTTTTGGTTTTTCGAGACAGTGTTTCTCTGTGTATCTCTGTCTGTCCTGGAACTCACTCTGTAGAGCAGGCTGGCCTTGAACTCAGAAATCTGCCTGCCTCTGCCTCCCACGTGCTGGGATTAAAGGCGTGTGCCACCACCGCCCGGCCTGTCCTTCTTCTTTTTTATTTATTTTAATTTTTTTATTATTTATTTATTTTTAAATTTTTTTTTCTGTCCTTCTTTCTTATCTTCTGTTCCTCTTCAATTTTGGCTGTTGGCTCTACACTTCTGTATACCACAAACTACTACAGAAAAGAAAGTATTACGACTTACGGAAAGATAACTACATGCCTGTATACAACGAGAGATGCCAGATCACTCTTGGGCTGACAGATCTTACTTTCGCTGCATCAAACTGTTGGGTAAAACAACTCTCATTTTCTCTCACGGTTTTACAGGAAAGGACCCCCTTGGAGTGGGAGGCAGCAGCAGCAGCAGCAGCAGCAGCAGCAGCAGCAGCAGCAGCAGCAGCAGCAGCATCCTTCCTCAGAGGCGATGCCTCGAAGTCTTAAGCCCACACACACATTTCACAAAGACTGATTTACAATGTATGAATGTAAGAAAATGATCAGGCACAGTATTAGCTCATCATAACCCTTCAGACACTTGTTTTCGTTGGCGACTATAAGGTGAAGGGAAGCCCTGGTATACTGCTTCTGGGACCTATTTAAAAATCATGGCCAGCCGGGCAGTGGTGGCCCATGCCTTGAATTCCAGCACTTGGAAGGCAGAGGCAGGTGGATTTCTGAGTTCAAGGCCAGCCTGGTCTACAGAGTGAGTTCCAGGACAGCCAGGGCTACACAGAGAAACCTTGTCTCGAAAAATCGAGAGAAAAAAATCATGTCTAATGTTCCAGATCTCTTCTGTCCTGACATGCAAATGGAGATGTCATCGCTGGTGGGAATTCATCCAATGTGGAATAGGCTGGGTGGGGCGATACTTGGTGCCCAAGGCTACAAAATAATTTGGAACCATTTTCCCACTGATTACAGCTACCTTGGGAATCTGGGTGGGTGCTAGTCGTGGAGTGGAGGAAAGGCAGAGAATGATGGTGGTGGCAGATCTCAGCCTTGTTTGGACCCATCTGAACAATTCGATGCTGTCTGTGATCTTGAGAACCCTGCTTCACAAACCTGGGATCCTTTCCTTAGTGAAATCTGTTCTCCTGTGAGGTCAAGGAGGAGACATCTGTTGTTATTTAAGATGCTCTCAGGAGCCTGCCGGGTTCCACTCAGCCTGGTAAATACAGTTTTCTTTACATTGTTCTGTCTTCAGTGATTCAAGTATTCCTGTGCTATCCCCACCTGGCACCCAGGAATAACGTTTCTGCTGACCCTTAGTAGCTTGCCAAGAAATAGAAGCATTTCTTATACCAGCTTGTCTGCTCCCTCTCCCTGGGTTGAGGGAGAGTAACTATCTGGTGCGAGGGATGCAAAGGGGATCAGGAAGCCTTGCACAACAGCCAGGGATGACCCACATCAGGGCAGAGCAGATGTTATCTAGGGGAGGTCAACTGGAGACAGATGTTGTGGGTTCTGTCTGCTTCAGCTATGAACCAGGGATTTGAAGCTTACCACTTAGATGTTGTTAAGTCCCCTTCCATTCCCCAAGTTGACACCCTACACTGAGGTACCTCAGAATGCCACTGCAGACACCGTTAGTTGAGATGAGTTTTGGTGCCTTTCACACTGGTTTCTAGATGAGCCCAGCCATATTCTTTGCTCCCTTTCTTTCTAGATGCTGCCCTAGACCAGGGGGTATTGGTATGAAATTGCATGCATCTCTTTGTGCTTTCTACTAGAAGTTCCCTAACTTATGCAGCTGTGTCAAGGGGGTCCTTCTGATTGGGCTGGGGTTACCCAGGCTAGAGGGAGAACCTTAGAAATGGATGATGACTGTTCCCTTGCTTGTAGGTCATGGGAGAATATTCTAGACCATGACATGATTAACCAGAATGAAATTCTCATGTGTCTCATGGAGATTTAAGTGAATGGGAGAGCCACGCCTAGAGTTTTACTAATTGGACTTCTCTCAGATGCAAGAGCTTGTAAACTTCAAAGAGCGAGGCAAACATTTGTTGATTTCCTGAACATGTTTGGGGGAAGAATCTTTGCTTGTTCTCCAGATTGGCACCTCAGGCAGATGGGTGGGCAATTTGCAACTGCAGCACAACACAGGCCAAAGTCAAGGTTCCTCAGCGCGTTTTCTCCTCCTCCCGAGCTTTCTGTTGCTGCCATGCCTAAAACAGAGACACATCTGAGAGCAGAAATGGGAGAGGCAGATGAAGGAGAGGGCCGAGGTGGAAAGTGCTCTGGTAAAACAAGGCAGGCTTTTTAAACGTCCCGGGGTTCCTGCGACATGGCTCCCTCCTTCTCTGAGGTTAGTATATTTAATTATTAAACACAGAGCTTCATCAACATTTGGACTCCTTGGAGACAAGCAGCAATTATCTCAGATTCTGTTCCCACTGCCATCCCGCCCCAACTTCAAAGGCAACTCATTACCAGACCCCGAATTCTTCAAATTACTTTCCCATCATCTCAAATGATGTTTATAAGTAGTTCATAATGAGAGTCTAATCTCACTCCTCAGATTACTAAAGAAGCTTGCAGAAGATGGACTGAGATAAAATTATCCCAACTCGGGATGATTATCTTTGGATCAGGCTTTCCAACAAGATTTTAGTCACCGGTTTGTTAAAGTTTTTTAACCGGTTTTTAGGAGATATTTTATGTACATATATTTACAAGAATAATTTATACAGACTTGTCCCCGGCTCTTATTTGCAAATTAACATCCAAATGAGACTTCTCAAAATGAGCTATTTTATGTCTTGCAGATGAATAATTAAAAATGTATATTAAATTCGAACAAATGCGATGAGCCTGTCTTTGAGGTTGCCAGTAAAATATAGTCGCCTTTGTTTTATGGAAGATTGTATTTCATATAAGGAAGATCAAGCCATCCCAGGGCCCGTAAGGCTTTATTAATAGTCAGACAGCCTACTTCATTAATCTGAGCGGTGTCAAGGTTTGCCCTTGACAACAACAAAAGAAAGAAAAAAAACAGAAAAAAGAGGCATAGTCATCACATCTTATGTTTGTCACTTAAGATTGTTTTTTTGTCAATCATTATTTATATGATTGCTTGATATCAATGTGAACAGTAGACCAGGCATAGCTGGGGTAAGAATTTTCTGGAAATCATCCTTGTATAGATTTTAAAATTCTCACGCTTGTGTCAGACTGAATCTACTCTCCCGAATCTTTTACTGTTGCCTGCTTTTCTTTCCCTCAGCTTCTAGCCCTTGCAAGCTGGCTCCCCTCTTGTGGCAATGAGGTGGGCTGTCTGCTCCTCACAGTGTCCTCACAGATTGCAAAGGGAGAAGAGGGCATGGTGGGTAGGAAGGGTGAATATGAGAGAACCTGCTGTTGGCATTTCAAGATTTTTGCAAGGCAGACAGCTACTGAGCTACAACGATTCCACTGCAGAGCAACGGTGATCAGGAGGACGGGCTGGGTTTGCAAGACAGTATGAACTAGAAGGCAACCCAACGAGGCAGCATCCATCACGCGTGTTCAAAAACAGACGTAGGTTGGCACAGAGATGGAAACTGGAACTTCTCCACTTTTTATATATTCTGCAACGAGGACATTTAGACTGTGACCGTCCCTTGTCACCCCTACTTTATCTTTCTGATCCCATTTTGTTACAATTCTGTGCTAAAGCCAGAAAAGTCACTTGGGGAGTTTAGTCGAGGGAGGTTCTATGTCGACCAGGTTTGGGAGAATTGAGTGAGCTTTTTCAACAAAGTTCTGAAGGATATTGTGATGCCTGTCATGCTCGTGTGTGTGTCTGCCTATCTTTCCTTACCTGTGTGGGATCAGATGTCATAAAACCCGGAAACTTTGACATATGATCACATTAATTTTTCACTGCTATCTCCTGGCATTAGAGACTAAATCACTGAATAGAGCTACAGCTTAATAGTCTGTTTCCTGGGAGGACAGAAGAGACTTGTAAAAGAGAGAAAGCAATGCAGGTTAAGGTAGGGAAGGCAGGTAGAGGGCTTGGGGTGTCAGATCAGAAATAGTCTGCAGTGTCCTGGCTGCCTGGTTAGAAAGAAGGGAGTAATACACACAGAAGCAAGGACCAGACAGACAGACAGACAGACAGACAGACAGAGGCAGTGGGATGCTGTCAGGAGCAGGTGAAGACCTGAGCCCTGTATTATTGACATGATCATGGCCATGTCAGGGATTCCAGTGCCCCAGACCCATGGGAATGACAAGGCTGTCCCTGGGTCTGGCTTAGGAATGGCAAAGCCACCCCCTGTTTGAAGACTGCTAATGTTGGCAGTGTGTTCAGAACACATCAAGTACAGCTTCCTCTCCTGGGTAACTGCAGTCCAAGAGACTGCTCCCCTGTAAGATTAGCTAGCCCACGTCCTCATCATTCATGTTAGATACAGCAGACATGCTGAGTTCCCAGGGTGTTGCTGGTCCCTGTACGTCTGAGTACATGGCCCACCTGAACCCAGCTTTTCTGTATGTGTGTCTTTCATTTTGCTGTGCCTTGCTGTCCAAGTCAGGTCAAAGTTGTGCAGATAGATCTTGGTAGGACATAGAAGGAAAGGACAAATATCTTGTTTGTAAAATAAACCATCTGTATGAAGTTTGTGTCTTTTGAGTGAGTGTTCCTGTGATTCCTGCCTTCCAGGGACTGACATTTCAAAGAATAGCAACCACCACCACTGTAAGATGTAAGAGGAAGGTCCGTTCCCACTGATCGTGGGCTCATCACCAACATCATTGTATACAGAAGAAAACCACGCAGAGCAAAATTAAGTTGTTTTCAAAAGCCCCTTGACTTTGTCTAAATGCATTGCTTAACAGACACAGCAAGTGTGCTCTCTTGCTTCTAGAGGGTTCCATTTTGTTTGAAAACTACTGATTCTCTGACTGGCCAGAGAAACCTCTTGCAGATTGTTATTCCTGCCTAACACTGTTAACATCATCTCTCTGATTAGTCCAGATGATTAAAATAATCTGTATTAAATCCCCCAAAAACCTGAACAGCAGAGCAACTAGGATTGTATTCTGCCTTCATGTCTATGCAGCAGCTCAACCAACAGTGATAAGATATGGGCAACAGGAGGTCTGTGGGGAGCTGGAATGATCATTGGTCAGCAGTCACCACTGGATGCTTACATGTGGAAGTCTGGAAGAAGAATCTGCTACGTGGCCAAATTCTTTACAGATAATTAGATTGCCATGTGCATGCCAGTACTAGGACTGAGTCAGACTGCTACTTAGCTGTCTTTTGGCAAGTCCAATGTAAAGTCTGACCCACCCCTGTAATCTTCAAGACATAGCTATCGTTTTCTATTAAGCCCTTTGGAGGATCTTCAGGGTCTGGGACCTTATTCTCTCTCTCTCTCTCTCTCTCTCTCTCTCTCTCTTTCCATGGAACATAAGATCACAATTTGTTTACTTTATTGTGAAAATCGGCCCTCCTTTTTTTTTTAATCCCCCCCTCCCAGGGTTTGTGGAATGGGCCTTGGCCTTACCTGTCTTTTTTGTTCCTTGAAAGGTAAACATTTATCCTTTGTCCTTTACTGGCTTTGAAACAGATGGAAAAATGAAATGTGCCATTTTGTAAGTTTTCCTGAGTTCTTTTCTGTTCTCCATACAGCAGTTCTGTGGGTTAGGCTCTCTTGTGTCTCTAAGTATCCCCTTCCCAGGGATCTCGGCTTGGTCCTTGAGCTTTCCTGACTCTACAGAACCTCAGCATAAAGGCAAATCAGGCAAAGTAGTGACCAATGTCTGCCAAAGCTGGAGCTATGATTTTGTTAGCATGGGTTGAGTGTGGGACACAGGTCCTAGTAAACAGAAGCACTTGTTGAAACACTTAGTGTAGGAGTTGGATGTAGCAGTAGTTTTTGCTTCCCCGCCTTAAGCTCTAGGAATGGGCTGAGCTACCAACCCCCACCCAGGTTCCCTCGGATCTGTGGATGAAACACACACACACACACACACACACACACACACACACTTATTTAATTTTTAACCTGCCTTATGGCTCAATTGCTGGATGTTTCTAATCTGCCTAGGTAAATGGCCTATGGCCACTCAGTCAGAGATCTCACATGGCTGGTCACCCTTTCTCCCTCGGAATCATGGTGAAAATCCTCTCTCCCCTGCATTTGCTAGTTTGCCTGCAGGGACCTGGAAGTCATGCCTATTCCACCCTGCTCAATGGCTACTAGCATCTTTCTTAATGGATCAAGAACCAATTGGGGAGCAAGACCTTAGCATCAGAACCACCTCCAACAGTTAGACAGAGAGCTCAGTGGCTAATGGCACACATTGTCCTGGCAGAGGACTGATTTCTGTGCCCAGCACACTTACCAGGTTGCTCATAGCTGTCTGTAGCTCCAGTTACAGGAGGCTTGATACTCCATGTTCTCCTCATACATAGACATGTGTAGGTATGCATAAATAAAGAAACAAAAAGAAATACCTAGTACAGAATCTTGCTATGCTTGTGTCTTTCCCGGGGACTGGAACGCAAAGCCCCATGACCTGAAATGGACAAGCTGCCACGCTGCTGGGTGTAGATGCTTGCAGCCATCTTGGATTGACCGTGCATTGTTACTCAGGATATCCAATATGCTTTCCTCCCCTCTAAGGAGCTCCTTCCCAGAGGCTCCTCAGTTCTCTGCTGAGCATGACCAGACTACACAGCCTCCGGGAGTGGATAAAATGTGGGCTTGTCCCTAGGAAGATGCTTGACTCTCAGGAGAACTTGCATCAAGCTCAACACGGCAATTCAGTCTCTGAGAGAGCAGATCCCCAAAGGGGAAGGTGGAGAGTCAGGCTGAATCTGAACTCCTGGCTCAGCCACCCTTACTGGCCCTTGGTTGTGAAACAGTAAAATCAGCCCACTGGGTCTTTGCTTCTCATTTGATTGCTAAGCCTGGGGCTCACCAAACCCTCTTTCTGCATCAGAAATAATATGACTGAGGTCTTGTGTCTTGACTCTCTGTGAAGGCCTATCATAGGAGTCATGTGCTTCCAGACCCTTGGATGGTTGCCTATGGCCCTTGTCACAATACAGACATGACTTTCTGAGGGCATTTCCCCCATAGTTTAACAGAACAATTTATCAATGACTAGGTAATCTCATATAAATTCAGAATTTAGTGGGATCTAAGTGAATTTTAGGTGATTTTCCTCATTTTTAATTTTCACATTAAGTCAGTATCTTAATGGGACTATTATTCAGAATAGAGCAGATTTTTATTTTTCTGTACCTATAAAAGTATAATGCACTTTGGGAAAAAAATTTTCTCTGTAGAAAAAAGAAAAGCCAAACTGCAGATGTCGTGAGTGTGTTAGACAAAGATAAGAACCAAATTTGCAGTAAGTAAAACATTTACTTTGTCAGCTGTTAAGTATTTGGTTTTGAATGCAGCGTTATCAGTCAGTGATCCACAGAACTCGGTGCTGTAACTATGAGTCTCTTTGTTACTGTATTTTTTCCTAACTCTGTTTCTTCCAAATTCATACCACCTTGATTGCATTTCTCCGAGTCTTCAGTCGTCTCAGAGATCCTGAGACATAGTCTCCAGTGACGGCAGGAGGTGTTCATAGCAGGTTCCTTGCAGTTAACTGTTGAGTCCTGCCTCAAAGTGAGTTGGTTTATGAGTCTGAGTTTGGAAAGTACTCAGAGATCCTCATGTGAAATGCAAGATCCGAGTACGCTGGGTTCTTGCTTCCTCTTACTCATCTTTTGTCAAGTGCCTGGTACCACAACAATATTCACTGAGTAAATAATAAGCCGAATGAAACACACTTCCGTCTCCATTTAAATAATGTACTATTCATACTTTTTTTTTTCTGGAACAAAGAATCATTGTGCGAAGTTGCTCTGCCAATATTAGCCTGATATCTTATTGCAAGCGGAATGAAGAGATAAAATGGCAAGGCCCAGGAACACTGATAAAGTCTCCTTTCAAACAAAAGCGAATAGGGTAACAACACAAACGATGGAAAGCCAAGATCCTGCTTGGTGCCATTAACGGAACGTGAATGTATGCGCTCGGTTATCCCAATACTTGCCCTGGTTATAAACTGCTGAGATGCCCAGAGGAAAATCATAATTATAGTTTCCTGAGCAATTCTCTGTTGTTTTTGGAAAGCTATTGTTCTCTGGTTGTGATCGCAGCCTTAGGAGAGGCTGACAGAGATGTTTAACAGAGAGCAGAACCATTGCCAGCCATTTCCAGTGGGAATTGAGCTACCAAATATTTTTCTCAAATTATAGAAAATTGCCATTTGTAGAGTCCACACAGCATTTAACTTCTTAATTTAGGATTAGACATCTGTAACTTATTGTTAGGACATCCGGAGGGTTTGCAAAACTCTGCAATATGAATATATCTTTCAGTTTTTTCTTATAGCATCTCTGAAGAAAATTGCTTTCTCTGGTCCTGTCTATAAAGAGCTGCTGATGGCCAAAAGAACCACTCTGTAATTTTACAGCTGAAAAGATGAGGTCTTCCCCAGGGCAGTGTTGACATGTTTTCACCCAAATTTGCTACCACTTGACCAGGGACCCTGACAGTGGTTACCCTTCGGGCTGTTGCCACAATTCCAACTGGATCTAGCAGAGCAGAGAGGAACTCCTCTCTCATGCCTCCAGCTTAGCTGAAGACCAGGGCAGTACATCAATAAAAGTTTTGGAAGCCAGGATTTCCATTGCTCCTCTCTTTCTTGCTATTAACACTCAGGTGACCTGGGTGAGTTGATTTTAAATTATGGACATAAGAATGATTTGATGACTAGTAAAGTCGAGGGGTTTCGAGTTTTTGAAGGATGGAGACACTTGTAAGGCAGTTTGGATCTTTTCTTTGTAACCTGCTCACATTCGTTTCAATTCTGTCTCTTCAGTTAGGTCATGACGGCTTCCTAGAAAAAGGCTGCACTGAAGCTGAGCATTGAAGGATGGCAAAGATGACCCTGGACTAAGACTCAAGGGGCTAAAAGAATGGTGTGGGCAAAACTGGGCAGTTGGAGTTGATGGCATGGCCTTGCCTGGAAGTACAGAGGAAGCTAGAAAAATTCCACAAGTTGTAGGCACGAGTGTGGCTTTCTCTGGAAAGCCATCTCCGATGTGCTACACTGGACTGATTGCTGTTTCTCTACACTTCCAGAATGTTCTGTTCTTGACCCAAGGTAGCAGAACATGGAATTATGTTCTTATTGCTACCCGTCCGCTGTATTAAGCTCCATATGGGGAAGACTTTGACTTGACCACATTGTATTCTTCTGGACAGTGGTTGACAGACACTCAAAAACCCTTTCCCTTAAATCAACAGTTCCCAACCTGAAGTTCATGACCAATTTGGGGGTCGAACAATTTATCAGAGAGGTCTCCTAAGACCTTTTCTATATCAGCTGCTTATGTTATGATTCATAACAGTAGCAAAATTACTGTTACGAGGTAGCAAAAAGATTAATTTATTGCTGTGGATCACCCTAACATGAGGAGCTGTGTTAAAGGGTCACAACAGTAGGAAGGTTAAGAACCATTGCCTAAAATGATATCCTCAAATATTCTGATTATCATCAAAGGTCTCAGAATAGCTTAGATAACTGTTCTAAAGGCACCAAGCAAATGAACATTTTATAATTAATATTTATAGTTGCTATTACAAAAAGAACAGAATAAAGTACCAATTGAGTTAGTATTTTTGTTGTTGTTGTTGTTGAATGTACCTGAATGGAAGATAAAAGAACTTCTTTATGAAGGAGCTGTGTCTGGTGACTTGTCAGCATAAGGCATTTTTAGTAATAGCACAAGCATAGTTAGAGCCCTTATATGTGGCTTATACAAAGACTATGTTGGAAAGAATCCTGAACTTGGAACCAGAAAGCATGGAGCCTCACCCTAAAAATGGCTACATGTCCCTGAGAAAGTTCTGATTTTCAGGTTTCTTATCTGCATCCTGAAAAACCATTGCACTCATCTGGCTTGCCCTGCAGAGCTGGGAGGATCAACATGACGGTGTAGATGTGAGACAGTGGACTGCAAAGAAATTTTCCCTCTCCCCTCCCCTCTCCCCACCTCCTCCGTTTTCTTCTTTTTCCTCCTTCTCCTCTTCCCCTTCTCCTTTTTTTCCTCCTCCTCCCCTTTATTCCCCCTCTTCTCCCTCCTCCCTCCTTTCCCCTTCTTCCTGTTCCTCCCCATGAAGTCACTTGTCCTCCTGAATGCGTCACCATATTTTTGTTCTTCAGTTGAGTGACAGATTAAAGACCTTGACACTTTTGATTCAATGCTCAGCCCATAATTGATTGTACTCTACCACTGCTTTCTAATCTGACAGGGAAAATAATTCAGATTGGGAGTAGAAGAATATAAGGCTGTAAAAGTTTGTCCTTGGCTGAATGTCTGAAACTCTCTGGTGTTTAACAGAACTTCGTAGAATAAGTCTCGCAGCAGTTTTGCTGTACAGCTTTCTGGCAGTACATGGCCGTAGCCGGTGATGGATTCTGGCCTGTGCTGTGCTGACATTGCTGGTGGGTGCTGCTCCTCGGCACCATTCTTGGCTCTCTGTTCCTTTCCAGGCCGTGGAAGGCTGGCTTTGCTTAACAGATTGAAAAACCTGACCAGTTTTCATTCAGCATAGTTTCTTTCAGTCTCTGTGAGAAGAGGAAGGGCATTTTTTATTTCCACCCTCAGTAGATTGATGAAATGTGAACCTGATAGAAAATTGTGATTCCTTGGTGGCCCTTTGTCTTGGTTCATGACAGGTTTATTATATTTGATCTTCAAAGGCTGGAGAGCAGAGGGTGGTGTTTGATTTCATATACCAGGTACAATTCACTTTGATTATCTTCTTGGAATTGGCTTCACACTCAAGGGATGAGAGTCTGTTGTCCCAGATCACCCTGTGTCTTGGACAACCGCTGAACCACAAAGTGTGTGTATAACCCAGTTGTTCAGTATTTGTCAGGAAACTGCCATATTTTGCTGAGTTGTGATTTTCTGATACACGCCATTTAAAATTATTTCTTTGTGTGCGTGTGGTAGATTTAAACTTCTGACAGAGAAATAGCTATAAAATGTAAGATGTGTAACCAGCCAGGGCTGGAACACATGCTGGATCGTTTGCTCTGCTGAGATTGGTCATATGTAAATCCCCTTCTTTGCATAATGATCTGTAAATGGGAAAACTGGAGGAACAATGTCAAGTGCGAGTCAGCCACACCGCATGGAGCACTCTCGAGAGTCAAAATGTTTTTCTAAATTTCAAATCTTCCTCCTTAACATTTGGCAATGGTGCTGGGGTCCTGTCTAGCACATCCTTCAGTTTATAAAATACTCAGGCCATCGTGGAATCAAAGTTTGACAAAACAAACAAGCAGAGAAGCAAAGAACTATGTAGCCACACATTTTGTTCAAGTGCACAGGAATGCATCTAAAAACTCTTGTTACATGCAGGGCCCAACGGTCAGAGTGGAAGAGCAGGGGCTTGGTCGCTTTATATAGTCCAACAATTCCTTTTGTGCAACTCTTGAGAATTTACGAAGACTAGGACAGTCTATTTTTCTTTCTATCTTTCTTTGTTTTGTTTTGTTTTTCGAGACAGGATCTCTCTGTATAGCCCTGGCTGTCCTGGAACTCACTTTGTAGACCAGGCTGGCCTCGAACTCAGAAATCCATCTGCTTCTGCCCGTTTTAGGACAGTCTCCTTGAAAACAATAAATGCACCGGGTGTGGTGGCGCACACCTTTAATCCCAGCACTCGGGATTAAAAATAAGTACAGTTAGGTTAGCATATTGTGCTCTCTCTCTCTCTCTCTCTCTCTCTCTCTCTCTCTCTCTCTGTTTCTCTCTGTGCCTATAAGAGGAGAGGCCCCATTTTCTACTCAGGAGAGGGTCCCACTCTCTTACCAACAATCTAACTGTTCTTCCTTAAAACTTGCAATAAATGTTTGCTGTCTTGGCAGTGATTTCATGGGGGCAGGTAGGGGAAGGCAGAAAAAGGAACATTCTAGCTGGCAAGAAAAAAACATTTGATTTGGGGTTAGGACTTTAGGATTTTGTAGTTCCCAGTTCGTCAGTTTTAGTAAGCTGGACATTTATTACCCTTCGTAATTGTCGTATTGGAGGCTTACTGCCTTTGTCTGCTAACATGGGCCTAGTCCTGGAAACTTCTAGCCTCTGTACAATCTAATTTAGACCTGGAATGTTTTCAGCCTCTGAGACTTAGTACTGAGTAAGCTCACCCTTCTTAGCTCTTTCTGATCTATGGCTGGCTGGTTCTACTCAGCTGTTCTAGCTCAAACTCCTCTCCAAGCTGACTGATTCAATCTGGATTCTCTTGGTTTCTCTTAAATTGCTCTGCTTGGCTCCATACTAACATTGGCAATATGTTCTAATCTTCTGGTTCCTACTCATTCTCCAGCTTGTCTGTCTTCACCTGTGTCTAGCTTGTTCTGTCTCTACAACCTGTTTGTGTACAACTGTCCTGGCCTCTCTCTCTCTCCTTTCTGCACTGTTCTCTTTTAAGTCACCTCTCCTTCATCTCTCTTGAGTTCAGCATGTCCTGTTCTGCCAAATCTTTCTCTGATTCACCACTTTATCTGCTACTCAATTAGACTTCACTTTCAAGTGTGGGTGCCTCTTTCTACAAACTAACTTTACCTTCATTGTTTGGGATTACAGGTGTGTACTAAGGGCATGTCTGTATTCCAGCCAGAGGGATTAAAAGTTTGTCCTAAGGTGGAGACATACCACAATTAGAAACAGGTTTTTCTAGTAAACAACACAATCTCTGGGTTCACAGTATGATCACATATCCTGCCTCAAACCTTTTCAGGTTCCACATGTCTTAATCTATAAAGTCAAAATGGTGATACCTGAACTCTGGGAATGTAGCTCAGTGTAGATGTGGCATGAATAAGACCCTAGGTTCTGTCCCTAATACCACAGAATAGGAACTGGGAAAATGTTGTATCTGTTATATCAACCTCATGGCCAGGGAGGGAACCTTAAGTTGGAAGGAAAAGGGGTAGTGTTACAAAATAATAAAGATTTTCACAAGCCACAGTGTTCTAGAAATACAATGCATTGCCATTACTATATCTGCTACACAACAGATACTTCTGAAACTGACAAGTGTGATTAAAGGTAGGCCTCCAGTTAGGTCTAGAACATCGTGTGGTTCCTGGAAGGTGAGAGGGCAACTATAGTCAGAACAAAAGAATCCCATGGCATGCATCTGTGATGTCAGTTTTGGAGACTAATCCAGCATCAGAAACCTCTTCAAAAATCTTCCATGTATTGGCAAGAGGCAAATTTATAAATTCAGAGATAGTCATAAAAAACCAAAACCAAAACCAAAAAACCCCTATAAGCCAGCAGTTTGATTATTTACTTTATTTACTAGAAGGAGGTCGCCATGTTTGAAAGTGACGGATTTATTTGCTTTATTCAGATACTGGTTAAAAAACAAGCCAGGAGGTTACTTTGTCGACATACTTACCAGAACCTAAACTCTCCATCTCCTCTTTCTTGGCTTCCCGCACTTCTGTTGAGAAGTGTCTGGGGCCTAGCTGGCAGCCAGGCAGCAAGGAAGGCTTATCGGTGTGGAGATAAGGGAACTGGTATTGGAAGCTGAAGTGCTGGGTTTGAGTCCCGACTCCTGGCTTCACATAGGTGACTCTGGGACAATGGGCTGTCTTCTCATTTAGTGCCTCAGATTCTTCATTAGCAAGGCAGGACAGCTTTAAGCAAGAGCTCCTGGTAAGTCTGAAGGACTCAGCCGTAGAAGGTACTGTTTTTAATCATCGGATTCCTAGATGTATGTGTTTGTTAGTGAAATGAGCAAAGAGAAGAGACGACACCATATTGCGTTCCTACAGATTGCCTGCCTAGTTGGCTTCTTAGTTACGCACATGTCAGAGTGCTTGGCTGCCTGATGATGGCTGGGGAGGGAATGCCTAGAAGTAACAGATCACACAGAGCCAAGAGTTCTGCTCTGGCTGCAGGAGAGAAAGCAATCTACAATGGTTATTTTTCACATCTTATACTTAGCAAAAGGAGGGTTTTTCCCCCCAAAAATTGTATTTGATTTTTCTAGAAGCTTTCACAAAGATCACATCTTCTGCAAGGATGAACACCCATATGCTCTCTCTCAATGCTACCCTCCCCCCCCCTTCTTCCTACCCAATGTTCACTGCTGTATTTTATGTTCAGATATGGCAGCTGCCCACATAGATGGATCCCAGTGGGTCAAAAGAGGCATCGTATCCATAGGAACCAGAAAAGATCCAGGCAGTCTCTGCTTTCTAAGCCATGTGTTTGCGATGTGGCCAGACTAACTAATGAAGGTATTTTGTTCCAGTTATGACACTTAGAAACAGACAAGGCAGGAGCTGTCAGCTTTCATCCAGACACTGGAGTGTAGAAGGATGCCCAGCAGGAGCCACTGGGGTCGCTCACTGTCTTCTAACCAGCTCCCAGAATCCTGCCCCATGTGCCAGCTCCCAGACAGACTGGATACATTAGGCAAACTAGAAAGCAAATCCTTGAAATGGAAGCTTTGTTTTACTTTGACGAATCTTTGACAAACATGTACTACATACCAGCTACTCTGCTAAGTCCTAAAGAAATGCCCAGGCAAAGAAGACACAATTCCCACTTTTAGTAAGTTAATAGTGTATTAGAAAAGACACATAGATAAAAATTACGATATGTGACAAGTCCGATTTGAAGGTTCAGCAAAGTGTAAAAGGAGTCTTTGATCAGTCTTATACAAGATGCTTCAGATTCCCCTACCTGGAGAAGATCAGATGGGTATCCAGGCAGAGGCAACAGCAAGAAGAAAGGTAGGGAAACACGAGGAGAAGGGCATGCGACTGTCTGCTGGAAAGTCAGGATAAAGAGGTTGGGATGGGCCGGATCTTAGAGAGGCCTAAGAACCATGCAAGGGAACTGGAGGCTCAAAGGAATCATGACAAAATTTAAAACAGCTTACAGTGGAAACCACAAGCCTGCAGGAAGTCCATCTCACCGGGCTATGCTGGTGATTTATGCTGTCATGTCTGTGGTCGGAATGGGTGCTCTGGGGCGTAGGCTGATGAGTGAGGAGGAGGAGAGTAAGGGAAGCTGGGAGGCCCATTTGATGGAGGTTGAAAAGCTACAAGCCAGCTTGAGTAGACACCGTTGGTGGGGACAGCGGACTAATGAGCAGCTTGGTGAACATGGAGCTGGATCGCAGTCCATATGCAGGATGGACAGAATGCTGCTGGAATGGGCAGTGTTGATCACCTGACGGACAAGGAGGCATTGGGAGTGGGTGCTGTGGTTTGGATCTCAACTGTTCCCAAAAGTTCCCGTATTGGTTTGGTCCCAAGGATGACACTGTTGAGAAGTGGTGACACTTTTTCAGAGTAGGAAATCTTCAAGTCATTGGGAACACACTGTTGGAGAATCCCCGTGGGATCAAAATCCTTCCCTTGTTATCTTTTGCTTCTTGGCAATAAGCTGCCATTCGTCCCTGCCATAATGTCTCAGTGCCCTGTTACAGTCCAAAGCAATGGAACATTGCAACCTACCATAGACTAACCGCTCTATAGGGGGAGGTGCAGATTCCCTAATTGGCTCATTATTATGTCAGTAAAGAAGGAAAGAGCCAATTGTTAGGTGAAGGATAAAGGTGGGACTTCCTGGTTCCAGGAGGGGAAGATGGGACTTGAGGAAGGAGATAGGGGCTTTTTTGGTTTTTCAAGACAGGGTTTCTCTGTATAGTCCTGGCTGTCCCAGAACTCACTTTGTAGACCAGGCTGGCCTCGAACTCAGAAATCCACCTGCCTCTGCCTCCCGAGTGCTAGGATTAAAGGCCCACGCCTGGCTTGATAGGGGCTTTTTCAACAGGCTTTGGGAGGTGTAGTATGAACAACCATATAAGGCCTCGGGGCACCTAGGGCATGCAGCCTCCACCTAAGGTGGGGGCCAAGGAGGTTGGTGGGAGCTAGCTGTTAGCTGATAAGATTAGGGCTGGAGATTCTTGTGTTATCTGGCTAGTTTTAAAGTAATAAATCTGTCTAGTGTTTATCTTCCTCAGAAAGAGGAGAAAGAAGATGGGGCGGTTGATGGCAGCTTGGTGAAGCTAGCCGGAAGGAAGAAGTAGCTGGTGGAACGCAGACACCTCAGGTTGGGCGTTGGCTGTGTTCCATCCTGGACTGAGCTGTAAGGAGAAAAGGGAACCAGGAGAGGTTGGACCACTGGCTGAAGCACTGGGCAAGGAGGTAGCATGCTTTTGTAAAAATTCTACACAACAATTTTCAAAATGGTGAGGCAAAACCAGGTTTCCCCCTCCTTCTCTTTTCTCCTTTTGTATGTGTGCTCTCTGTGTGTGAGGGTATACATGCACTGCGTGTGTACCCGGATGGAGGCCAAAGGTCCATGTTGAGGATCTTTCTCTGCTGCACTCCATCTTACTTTTTGAGACAAGGTCTCTTACTGAACCTAGAGCTTGCTAATTAGGCTAGACTGGCTGGCCAGCGTGGCTCAGGGGTCCTCTTGTGTCTGTCCCCGAGTGTTGTTATTAAAAGTGGTGGGGCACAACCAGCTTTTTGCATGGGTGTAGGAATCCAGATGAGGCCCTCACTTTAACAAAGTTGATTAACTCAAGTATTTTGTTATACTGACAGGACACTGACTAATGCTGTGGAGAGCCAACCAATTTAGGGACCCAGCAGGGGGTAAGGGGGATAGGGGATGTGACTCTCAGCCCTGCCCCTCAGCACAATGGTTCTTAGCCAGTATTTGATTGAATGGCTCTGAACTGGGCAGGACTAGGGTAAGTAAAGATGCCTCTGTTGCTCTCCCTTGGCTTCCTCATCACTAGCAAACAATTTCAGCATCTTTGATTTTTTCTGCAAGAGCCTTCCATAATGATTTCCCTGCATTCTCTCCTGTTTCCCCACATCCTCTTAAAACGCAGAGCCCCAGGCTAAAAACAAACCATGTGTCTTTCTCAAGAAATACTTGTAATTATATATTTTATGTGTGCTGGGCACACTTTATTAAAGATTACTTTAATTCGCACTTTGTTTGTTTGTTTGTTTGTTTTTGTTTTTCGAGAAAGGGTTTCTCTGTATATCCCTGGCTTTCCTGGAACTCACTTTGTAGACCAGGCTGGCCTCGAACTCAGAAATCCGCCTGCCTCTGCCTCCCGAGTGCTGGGATTAAAGGCGTGCGCCACCACGCCCGGCTTAATTCGCACTTTTGACACTTTATAGTTATGAAATGCCTTCTTTTCCTGAGAAATACAGTAAAATTTAAAACTCATGGATATTTGTCTGCCCACTCAGTGGTCCCTTGCAATGGTATATTTACCAGCCCTGTTGTCAGAGATCAAGAACTTTCCTCAGCGGATTATCTCAAGTATTTTTGTTATACTGTCAGGAAGCTGACTATGCGGCGGGTAACCAACCAATCTGGGGTCCCAGAAGAAGCAAGGGTGGGAGGGGATATGACTCTTCAGCTCCGTTCCTCAGCACAGTGGCTCTTAGCCAGTATTTGACTCAATGACTACAAACTGGGAAGGACTGCCCAGAGCGTTCGTCCTCCTATGAACAGGGTGGAGAAACCCCAGTCTTCTTAGTTCACTTCTGTCATTGAGGGCTTTTGCCCCAAATATTCTAATTATGTCGGGAATCTACTTTGATCTATCTAGTACTCGGGTTTTTGGAAACTTTAGCTGGACATCTGTCAGTGGTGAGTGCCCTGACACCGTGTGTGTGGGTGACTTCCTTTAATAGAGGAAGGGTAGAGGAAGAAGATACTAAAGAGAAAGAATTGGCCATTTGATCTGCCATCTTCACATGGGAATTGTCTTAAGCACGTAAAAGTCCTCACATAATGAGCTGAGGAATGGTAACTAGGTCTGTTGCTTCAAGAGATACACTGGTAAAGTAAAGACTACTACTTGTGGAAACAGGTAAGCCTCAGATCTCAGTGAGTGGATGCAACACACATTGTTTTCTTGCCACATTGCAGGCCAGTGAGGATGGGTGGGGTGGGGGTGGGGAATGCTGAGGGTGGGGGAAGTGGCGTGTCTCTGTTCCATGCTGTCATTTAGAAACCGTGGTTCCCTTGTTTGAGATTTGCTCCCTTCTGGTCCACAGAGTCCTTTCCATTTAACTAGCAGATAAACAGAAAGGGTCTTGAGTGGGACATTTTGGATCGGGTCTGGAAGAGACCTGTAATACCTGGAACATGTTTGGTGGCTTAGAGGTACTCTAGGGGATCGTGAGGGAGGCTGGCAAATGTCGTCCAGATGGGTGCTTTGGAAGGAGAGGACACGGACGGGTGTTGGTGGTGAGCACGGTTTGGATGTTTTGATTCCAAATGCAGTACTAATTACTCATGAGAATTAGCAGGCAACCTCATGAGGTAATGAGCTGCTTGTCACTGGAATGTTGGTTGGAGAACAAATTCTTGCCATTTCTGCCTTACAGTTCTATAATTACAATTCCCCCAAAGTATAGCTGTTGTGTTTGCAGTTTCTCTGTGGTACAGAATACTTGGCTCATATTACTGTTACCCCTTCCGTGAATGGTCTTATTTCTCTCTCTCCTCTGGACCCCCTCTCTGTTTCTCTGCCCCTCTCTATTTTTGTCTCTGTCTCTCTCTATCTTTGTCTTTCTGTCTCTCTTTTTGTCCACCCTTCCCTTCTCTCTCAGTGATAGCAAGCTGGGGTACAGATGTTGAGGTGTCCTTGGTGGCCTGCTGGCAGGGTCTAAGGAAGAACCTTTCTGGAGGGAGTTTTGAGTTTGGGAGAATGAATGTGTGGCCCATTGCTGAGATCACTCTGAGGCCAAGAGGCTCTCATGGTGTCATTTGTACTAGTTCAGTAACAGTAAGAAAGACACAATTACTGTTACAGTAATAGTCAAGGATCCTATTCTTGACACATTCCAGGAGCCATCAGAGTCCACAGAGAGAGGACTTTTGTTCTGTATATGAAGAGGAGCAGGCAAATCATGCAAAGGCTTTGTTCTTAACACAACAAAGGCAGTTCTGGCATCTTATTGGGCAAACCTGGGCCTCCTAGATCCTTGCTCCAGGCTACTCTGGCCACCAGCCAGAAATGCCAGAATTCCTGTCTTGCTTCAGCTACTCAAATGGCCTCATCCATATCTATGAACAACATGCCTTGTTGGAATCTTCCAGATGAGGAGCAGTGTGAAGCAGGAGATGGAGGATCAGGTTCTGCTCTTAGCTCTGTGTGGTTTGGGGTCTGTGGATGGGCCTTAGATTTCTCACATAGAAGCTGAGGAATTTGCATTAGATAAGCAGTTTTCTCAGTCCTGAGAGGGAGGCCCAGCACCTTCCGGAGGTCTTCTAGGAACCATACTGGAGACCAGGAATGGTGGTCAGCTCAGCTATGTTTTACATGGATTCGTGTGTGTTTGTGTGTGTGTGTGTGTGTGTGTGTGTGTGTGTGTGTGTGTGTGTAGAGGTCAGAGCCTGATATTGGGTGCTTTTTCCAATTACTTCTCACCTTATTTCCCTATTTTTCTTTCTATTCCTTAACAGTTTCACACTATAATTTTAATGTATAAAAGGAATGTAAGTAGCTTTAGCCCCTAGTACTCTCTCTCACTCTTCCTGTTTGGTTTTTTTTTTTTTTCAAAACTCTTCTTCCCAACCACTTCCCTTGGTACCTCCTTGTAATTTGAATTTTGAGACAGGATCTCTCAGTGAACCTGGAGACTGCTTAGTCGGGGAGACTGGCTGGCGACTGAGTCACAGGAATCCTCCCCACCCCTGAATCCCCAATATCAAAATGGCTTTAAAACCATTGGAGGGAACATCCTCTCAAATCTCTGAGTCTTTTTCTGTCTTTAAATGTTTGGGTCCTATTAAAATGTACTTTATGGATTTCATTCTTGAACTTCATATAGGGGCCAATGAAGGAAGACACAAAACTATGAAAAAAAAATCACAATCCAAGCCAAAGGTTGCCATCCCCTGGTGGTGGGTTCAAGTGCTGTTAAAGTTAAGCAGCAATGTAAAAGAAGGAGGATTGGCAGGGACTGTGTGAGTCAAGGTTTTGTTGCTGTAACTAACACCTGAGAGAGCAACTTCAAAGGAGAGAGCTCTGTTTTGGCTCATGGTTTCAGCTTCTGGTGACCCAGAGTATCATGAGGGAAGGGTGTGGCAGAGAGCCATTGTCAGCCTCAGGAGAACCAGGAAGCAGAGGTTAGACTGTGGTAGCAGGCATTCTCTGCTTATTCAGTATGGGTCTCCAACCTCTTGGATGGAACTTCCTCCTGCAGTTAGCTGTCTCTGGAAACACCCACAAACACAACCGGAGTGTGGTTTACTCCCTCCATGTCTCTCCACCCCATCAAGTTGTCAAGTTCGAGGAATCATCACAGTGCCAACCTATAGCGTGTCAGAGTGTGTCGGTTGGAGACAAGGTCCTCAAGAAGGTAACTGTGTGAACAGAGGCTTGTCGAATGGACCCTGATCCAACATAACTGATATTCTGGCGAGAAGAAGGAGTATGAGTGCAGAAGTACATGGTGCGAAGACCACAGGAAGATACAGTGAGAGGACAGCCCTCTGCAAGCAAAGGAGAGAGACCCTCAGATGGGACCCATCCTGCCAATATCTCAATCTTGGACTTTCAGCCTCCAGAATCATGAGCGGATGGATTTCTGCTGTTCACACCACCCAGCCTGTCGTATTTTGTCATCTCCATCTTAGGGAATGAGCTGTGTGTGTGTGTGTGTGTGTGTGTGTGTGTGTGTGTGTGTGTGTGTGTATGTGGTGTGTTTGTAGGTAGAGAATGTGACACAGCAGGGTAAGCACAGCTTGGCTGAGAAGGGGAATTGCTCTCCAGTCAGCCAGTCATTTCTGCAGGAGACTGCTGTCTCAGGGTTACCAGATGTTCTGAATTTTAAAGTGAGGCCAGGTCACTTTGCTTTTATAATGTGAAATCTCTGTTTCTGTGATTCAATGTGGACAACTAAATTGGAGGGAGGAGTTTGACCTGCAGACCACAAGTTTGTGACCCCAACATGAAGGAAACAGTTTAGAAGTAAACTAGAGAGGACACTTTGAGAGACAGAAACAAAAACAGGAGCCAGGACACCTGGTCAGCTTTTGGGTCCATCCTGCTGCTCAATATTGAGCCAGATCTCAATTCCCACCATGCTAGGGGCTAATTGGTATCTTCCAACATGGGAGTCTAGAGACTTCAAGTTGTAGTACCATCTCCCCTGACACAGCTACTTTCTTCCTGAGCATTTCTTGCCACTGGTAACTGTATGATCTTTCTAAAATTACAAATAAAGAAGTTGAATGTAACTAATGATTTAAGTATAAAGAAGTGGGTAGAATATCCCTATGCTTTAGAAAAGCTGTTCAAACAGGAAAGAAAAGAAACAGGAGACACATCAAAATTGATATTATCTGTTTTAGTTGATATTATCTGTTTTAGTTAGGGTTTTACTGCTGTGAACAGACACCATGGCCAAGACAACTCTTTTTTTTTTTTTTTTTTTTTTTTTTGGTTTTTCGATACAAGGTTTCTCTATGTAGTCCTGGCTGTCCTGGAGCTCACTCTGTAGACCAGGCTGGCCTCGAACTTAGAAATCCGCCTGCCTCTGCCTCCCGAGTGCTGGGATTAAAGGCGTGCACCACCACGCCTGGCAATAAGACAACTCTTATAAGGACAACATTTAATTGAGACTGGCTTACATTTTCAGAGGTTCAGCTCATCATCAAGGCAGGAGCATGGCAGCATCTAGGCAGGCATGGTACAGGAGAATTTGAGAGTTCTACACCTTGTTGTGAAGGCCAACAGGAGAAGACTGGCTCTTATGTGGTTAGGATGAGGGTCTCATTGCCCACGCCACAGTGACACACTTCCTCCAACAAGGACACACCTCCTATTAGTGCCACTCCCTGGGCCAAGCATATTCAAACCACCATATCATCCAAAATATTGGCAGGAGAGGTAGAAACTACTTTTCATTAGCAGCTCTTCCTACATTAAGATGCACACTGCTTTGCTCTTGCTCTTCCTACATTAAGATGCACACTGCTTTGCTCTTGCTCTTCCTACATTAAGATGCACACTGCTTTGCTCTTGCATGGGGGTTGTTGTTGCTGTTGGGTTTCTAGGCCCCTTTGTCAGAATGTCCAGGACACAGCGGACCTCCATAATAGACATGGACTACTGCTAATTATTACCGAGCCCTTACCATGCACCAGGTGCTTTACACACACAGCCATTCCTGCTGTAACAGAGAAGAACACGTTCCAGAAAATTTCTCAGTCTGCAAGACTCAGTGTAAAAAAAAAAAAAAAACATATAACAGGACTTAGGGGAAAAAAATGGAACCAAGGTAGACTATTCAAAGCCATGCAATTCTGATTAACCAAAACAATCATGGCTACCTGTGGGATTGCTTGGACCAGCTTGGCAACAGCAGAGTTGCTAAAAATCTGCCATGGCGGTATTAAAATACACGAAAGCAAGAGGGATGAAAAGCTGGTAAGTCCTTAATTAGGCCCCGGCAGGGACTTGATGGGGCAGTGGAAGTAGAGCTGTAGGTGGTGGGGCTGTTGTCACGGTGAGCAGAGGAAGCTGGCTCCATCTCCTCATAGCTGCAAAGCCGTGAGGCTAGGCGAGGAGTGAGCCTGTCTGAAGGAGTTGCCTTGGCTGCTGGTGCGCACGTAAACTTTCTTGCAGCATGACTGTAAAGTTCTTGCTGCTGCTGTAGGAAGAACCCCTGAGCCCTTTCTCTGCCATGGAAGCTTGTGAGTCTATTCCCATTGTTTCAGAAAACTCCCCTGTTTTGAAGATGAGTCAGGCAGTAGCATGTAAGCTCCCCCAGGTAGGAAAGCCAATGCGGTTGTGCGTGCTTGTTATCCCAGACAAACAGATCCTAGGCTTTTTTTTTTTAAACTGTTGCTCATTTGTTTTGATTTTTTTTTTTTTTTTTTTTTTTTTTTTGGTTTTTCGAGACAGGGTTTCTCTGCATAGCACCGGCTGTCCTGGAACTCACTCTGTAGACCAGGCTGGTCTCGAACTCAGAAATCCGCCTGCCTCTGCCTCCCAAATGCTGGGATTAAAGGCGTGCGCCACCACGCCCGGCTTTTTTGTTTTGATTTTTAAAAAAGGAATAGATGGTGTCCTGAGGAACAACATCCGGTGTTGACCTCTGACCTCCACATACATATGCACATATTTACACACACACACACACACACACACACACACACACACACACACATTCTGGCCTACAGAGTGAGTTTCAGGAAAGCCAGGCATACACAGAGGAAACGATGTCTACAAACAACAACAAAAAGAAAAAAAGAAAGAGAAAGATAAAAGGAAGGAAGGAAGGAAGGAAGGGAGGAAGGAAAGAAGGAAGGAAGGAAGGAAGGAAGAAAGAAAGAAAGAAAGAAAGAAAGAAAGAAAGAAAGAAAGAAGCCGGGTGTGGTGGCGCACGCCTTTAATCCCAGCACTCGGGAGGCAGAGGCAGGCGGATTTCTGAGTTCGAGGCCAGCCTGGTCTACAGAGTGAGTTCCAGGACAGCCAGGGCTATACAGAGAAACCCTGTCTCGAAAAACCAAAAAAAAAAAAAGAAAGAAAGAAAGAAAGGAAGGAAGGAAGGAAGGAAGGAAGGAAGGAAAGAAAGAAAGAAAGAAAGAAAGAAAGAAAGAAAGAAAGAAAGAAAGAAAGAAAGAAAGAAAGACAACAGCCTAGCCTAGCCCCTAAGGTGATGATAAACTGTGGTGACTTTGGAAATGTTATTAGGTCATGAGGATAGAATCCTCCTGAATGGGATTATTACCCTTATAGAATAGGGCCAAGGGAGCCAATTTGCCCTTTACATCATCTGAGGACATGAGTAAGTGCTATTTCTGAGATAGGAAGTAGCTGTTACCAGCTGCTAAGTCTGCTGGGCCTTGGGCTTGCACTTCCCAGCCTGTAGAGCTGTGGGAAATGAACATTCATTGTATATAAACCACCCAGTGTCTGGTATTTTGTTACAGCAGCTTGAGTGGACTAAGATGCCTCTACAAGTAGCCGCAGCATCCCCAAAGACTGTGTGAGAAGCACCAAGATAGGAGATCGCCTGTGACTTGTTCATACTCTGGTTTTATGTGGCTTGCTACAGGGGCACATGGGATGAAGGTATTATAGTTGTGGCTGAATGGAGCAGCAGGCTGAGTCCTGCTCTTGTACGGATATCAGACACCCCAGTAACTATTTTCAGACTTTAGTGTGGTGCACTGGAGATGGGGCACAATACAAACATGAGCATTGCCCATTTTCATCATGAAAAAAAAAGCACTTGTTTGAGGGCTGTTTAACAGCATTAGTGTTGTGGGGTCGTAAACAGAATCAATGACTGGAAGAAGCCTAACAACTCTAAATAATTCTAATATTTCCCCATCCTGACCGTGAGCTTTGGAACCAGGCGAGGCTTGGGTTATATCCAAGCTTTATCATGGATTGTGTGACACTGGAAAAGGTCTTACAGCCTGAACCTCTGTTTTGTCTTCCATATTTCTTACTTCCCCAGGTTCTAGGGAGGACGTGTTACACTAGTAATGCTGAAGTGTTTCAGATACTCACGTGCCCCCACTGTGTAGACCAGCTGTGTGGTGTGTCACGATGGTCTTGAGAAACTCCTATGGAATGTGTTGTCCTCAATCTTGCCTTTGCTCCAAAAGATCCAGCAACCAGACAGGAGCCTCCTCTGAGGAAGACAGAAAGGGCAGCCTGCCAGATTCAGCCTTGCCGGAGCCCAGGTCATCCTAGTGGGAAGCTTGTACTGGCCCTAACTTCTTACTCACATACATGGACGACATTAAAGAATAGGAGATAGGACGACTCTGACAAATGACTCCCAAATTCCAGACTTATGAAGGCACTGACAGCACTTCTAAGACAGATGGCGAGAACTAAGAATAAGGAGAGTAGCTTTCAGTTTACGTCATACCTTCATTTTCCCTGTTCTTTCCTTCTTTTCCTTCCTTTCTTCCTTCCTTTCTTCTTCCTTCCTTCCTTCCTTCCTTCCTTCCTTCCTTCCTTCCTTCCTTCCTTCCTTCCTTCCTTCCTCCCTCCCTCCCTCCCTCCCTCCCTTCCTTTTTATTTATTTATTTTTTTGAGACAGGGTCTCTCTATGTAGTCCTGGTTGTCCTTAAGGTTGTTATGGAAACCGTGATAGCCTCAGACTCACAGAGATCCAACTGCTTCTGCTTCCAAGTGCTGGGATTAAAGCACACCTGGCTTTCTTCCCCGATTCTGAAAGCCTGTGCCTATGTCAAACAGAACTTCTGAATGTGGTGGGGAAGAAGGCTGCCCCTCTCTTTCTCCTCCACCATTTGTGCTTCTGCCTAAGTCCCCACTCTGGCTGCTATCTTGTTATTTAAGCCAAGACCCCAGCACTCAGGGAAGTGAACAGAAAGTCATGGGATGCTAGTAATGGTGAACAACCTGTGGGCATCTTTGAGTCATTCCCAAATGGTCTAGGTGGACCGTTGAAGATGGTGATGGTAACAACCACTTTATGGTTATTTTATGTTACCTTTAGACACTTACCACAGGGACTACAATGGGAAATTCTCTGCTGGTCTTGAAGTGTGCTGTGTTTTGAGAGGCTGTGTCTAAAGAACCCAGGAGTCCCTAGATAATTGAGGGGTGCCTTTGATAGGAAAGCAAGGACCTGAGTTCTCCAGCTCCGAGGGGCTGAATACTGACAGCAGCTGCATGGGAGCCCTGCTGCTGTTGCCCTGCAGCCTGTGGTGCACTGAGCAGAGAGACAAGCTTGCCTGTCCAGGCTTCTGAGCAACTATGAAGAAACAGAGGTGCGTTGCTGGGAGTGGTTACGTTGGAGATGATTTTCGGGGCAGTCAAACAAAATGAATGTGGTGGGTTTGAGTCTCTGGAATGTGAAGGCTGTGATGGAGACTGAGTGAGATACTGGCATCAGAACACACAGGCATTTGGTTCTTTGAGATGAGAAACCAGACAGTGGCGGTCAGCTCCAAGGAGACAGGTGTAAAGTCTGTGGGAGGTAGACCTGTCTAAGAGCTAGAGATGTGGGAACCCTGCTGAGTGTCAATGTGAGTCTCCATGTGAGGCAGAGGGGAGAGGGCTGCAGGAGGCCAGCATTTCCCAGGAAACATCCATCCACAAACAACTAACACTACAAACCTACGTCATCGTTACACAGACTGAAAACCCTGAGCAGCTCTGGTCTATAGAGTAGTGAGCAAATGATGTAATCCTGGTAAAAGTCTTAGCATAGATTCGTCCCAACTTTAACCACATGTTAAACCGAGAAGAACAATGTAAGAAAAGCCAGGATATTTTTGAAAAAGAACAGGGAAAAAGGGAATGTCGCCTTATCAGCAAATTTAACATGTTGTGAAAACATAATAGTTGTAATTCTGATAGTATTACATCAGGAATGGGTGGGCAGACAAGTGAGTGCCACAGCAGAAGTCCAGAACACAGCCAGAACTCTAGATATGCGTACCCGTATGTATTTATTTTGGAATTTGAAAAGGATTTTAGTCCAGCTAGTGAGAAAAAAACCCAAACAGAATAGTCTATAAGCTTATATTGGACAAAGTGATCAACCCACTGGGGAAGCCCCGTAGCCTGCCATGCACACAGTATTTTAACTAATTTAGTATTTAATTATAAAATATGAAAAGTATGAATTATATAAATTGTGGAGAAGTTATTTTGTTGTCTGCGGGTAAAATGTCACATTTCTTTCTCTCTCTTTTTTTTCCTTGATCTGGAATTCTCTATGTAGACTAGAAGAGCTAGCCTTGAACTCAGAGAGATCTGCCTGTCCTTGCCTCGCAAGTGCTGGGATTAAAGACCCAGGTCACCACACCCAGCCCTCTAGGGAAAGCATTTCTAATGCACTAGCCAGCTTCTCGTTGTTATGACAAACTGCCAGAGAAAATCAGCTTCAGAAGGAAGGACTTATTTTGATTCACAGTTTAATCTATGACCATTGGTTCTGAACACATCTTGTCAGGGGGAGTAGGTTAGGTTGCTCACTTTCATGGTGGCCTGGAAGCAAAGAGATCAGTGAGGAAGAATTGGAGGTCCCAACATCCTCTCCAAGGTGTGCACCCCGTCCCCCGACTTCATGTCCTCCAAGTAGGTTCCATATCCTAAAGATTGTACCACCTTCTGACAGTGCCCTAGGAGGATAACCAACCCTAGAGCACATGGTCTTTATGACGCACACTATTGCAGCAAGTAAGAAACCAAAGCAAAGACTCATGAAGTATACAGGATTGTTAGAGTTGGTTACACAAACAACGTGAACTTCTGTGCAGTGACAATTCTACAAACAGTTTGAAAAATGAACCGAGAAAAAGACACGTAATGTGAAACACTAGGCGTTGTTAGTCTGGGGATTTTGCAAATCAATTAGAAAAAAATGCAATAAACTAAAAAAAAAAAGAAGAAGCAATTCAAGAGAGAGGCAGCCACAAAATACAGCACCCATGTTTTGTCTCACCCTGGGTACTCTTTGTACTTTTTATTCCAGAAACTGTGATTTCTTGGGCTTCCAGGAAGAGTGATGCTGGGGTGCTGGCCAGCGTCAAGTTCTTTTCAGGAGATGTATCACACCAAACATCTTTCTGTCAGCCTCCGTTCTCATCCACATTACCCAGGAATTTCCAGTAAAATGATCAGATCTTTTTATATTAAGCAGTGTTACTAAATGGAGATTTTACACTTCTCTATACGTTTACCTTAAAGAATATGTTAATTAATAATTTTATTACCAGATAGCTATGGCTTTATCTTTCCTTTCCTTAGTTCCTTTCTCTCCTTTCTCTCTCTTCCCTTCCCTTCCCTTCCCTTCCCTTCCCTTCCCTTCCCTTCCCTTCCCTTCCCCCTTCCCCCTTCTCCCTTCTCCTTTCTACCTTCTCCCTTTTCTCTTTCTTTCTCTGTGTAGCCCTGGCTGTCCTAGAACTCACTCTGTAGACCAGGTTGGCCTGGAACTCAGAAATCCATCTGTCTCTGCTGGGATTAAAGGCATATGCCACCATTGCCAGGTGGCTTTTACCTTTTAAGGAAGGTAACTAGTGCTTCTTTGTTGTGGATGGCTCTGGGCTGCTTGCTCTCCCAGGAGAGCCTGTCTGGAATGAGGAATGAGTCACATACTCAGGTGGCTTCTTGTGAACCAATCCCCTAATGAATAAAGGAGCCAATCACTGCGCAAGTAGGTGGGACTTCCTGGGTGGATGGAAGAAGTGAGGAAGCCGGAGAGAATTAGGCCCTTTTTGGAACAGGGACAGCAGAGGGCTAAGATGTATCTGCTAGAGTTTCCTAGTATCATGGCGGATCAGCAAGGATTTGCCACTGGAGGAATCAGATTTTAATAAGGCTTACAAGATTAGGTTTTAGTTGTTGCACACAGAGATGGAGTTAGCATTGTTTCTGAACTAAGTTTGTGTTGTGTTTTCCTTCATGCAGCAGCTTGTCTGAGTTCAAGAGGGAAGGATATGGTGGCCAAGCATGAGGTGCTCCACAAAGGCCGTGGGGGGTTTGGAGCATGGGGTTGGTGTGCTAATGACTCCCCAGTGGGAACCTAGTGAGCTGGGTAGAGAGATTGTGGAGTTTAGAGTCAGACTCTCCATGAGATAAAAACAGGTAGGTCATTGCCCACCAGTGCATGGTCGGCCAAGCTGCCAGGGCAGAGGCACAAGTACGGCAATGTGCTGGTTTGTTTTTTAATATTTCCCGCAACACTTCTTATAAGAACATTCACAGTGTTTGGAAAGATATAAAAACTACATGAAAAATACCTTGATCTGGCCCTTCAGAGATAACTTCTATTTTCTTTGTGTGAAAATGGGCGCACATTAACATATGTACACTCTTGTGAGCTCCCATATTAACTTCTATTGTTACAAAAGTGAGTTCATACACTTTCTCCAGTGTAACCATCTATCATGAATGTCTTTCCATGTAAATAAATTCAGATCTACGTCATCATTTAAATGGTTACATATTTTCTTAAAGTGAATGAATTGCTATTAATTTAACCTGCCTCCTACTGATCGAAACTCAGAATTTCTTTTACCATTATAAAGAGCTCTGTAATTGATTCCGCATGCGTAGCTTTGGCTATGCATCTGGTTATTTCCTAAGAATAAGTTCCTAGAATCGAGATGATTAGTCAGTTGTCCTAAGGGAAGAAAGAGCCAGACGAAGGGAGGTGATGCAATAGCAGATGTAACATTCGGAGAAGAGATACCAAGTTATCACCATCACTATCACCCAAGCCTGTCGCCAGTCCAGCCCAGTGGATGCCTGCAGAAATGAGAAGGTTTAAGTAGCCGGGTTTCCAGACTCTCCGACAGTGGGTTTGTGGAGGGCAGATGTTTTTCCTAACTGCTCTGAGTCAAACCACGAAGGATGGTGACAATCCAGGGCAGTTGTAGCCCCGGTATGTATGGGCATGTTTGAATCTTTGAGGATTCCATGGGGAGTCCCAGAAGCAAGGGGCAGGGGGATTTTCAGGTGGCTGGCGGAGATGCGTCAAGGAAGCCTGAGTCACTGCTCCTCTGTGATCCTATCTCTAGCCAGTGGCAGGTGAGGCCTGGAGAAATTCAGGTGATAATTGCGAATGGGGATTAAAGAACTCTGTACGCCTAATGCCTAAAAAAAAATCCTAATTATGCAGTGTGCTTTTAAGCACATATAGCAGTCTTGCCCTTCTCTGGTTTCATACTCCAAGGGCTATATTGCTGGGCTGTTTTATAGTCGAGGGATGGAGCCTTCCTTCTTTCCTTCTGTTCACACACAGCCAAGGCAATGCTCTTGAGTTCTTTTGACAGTCATTTGCTAACTCTGCCATATATGATGCAGACTTAAAATCCTTCCACCTCTTTTAATTAAAGTCAGCTAGGTAGTTAGTTTTCTCAAATGTTGCCTTGAAGTAATTGCTGATATAGAGAGAGTGTATCTGTTATATTTATTCCTACCTCTCAAATAGCCCTACCTCGTACATCGTGTGGGTTAAAATGGTGGCCTGCGTCCGTCCCAGGGTTTGGATCAGTGGGCGGGCCAGGATGAGGGAAGTTTGACTGTGAGCATCCTACGCTGCCTGGCGGGCTTTGGGCTGTGAGAAGCCGCAGAAACCTGCTCGGGGGTGGGGCGGCACAGTCTGAGGTCCCCGTGGACCTGCTGGAGTTGGCTTGGGGGGTCCCTGCCCACAAAAAGGCCAAGAACAGCAGGTTCTCACGCTCTTGGATGCCTTAGACACCACTGGATGCTGAGGAAAAGCCGAGAACAGAGTAGGGGCCCGAGGGGCTGGCTCTGGCCCGGGGCCAAAGGGAAAAGGGCAGGAGGAGACGCTCTGGCTGGTTCCCTCGGGGAGGAGAGTGTCCTAGGCTTGGGCGGGTGGCTTGGCTTGGTGGAGACCGTGGCTGAGAACGCAGAGAGGCCTCCTGTGTGAGATTAGACACGGTTCTTCAGAGAACCCTGCTCCATTGCTCCAGCATGGTGGGTCCCGATGAGAAGAGGCTGTCCATGGATTTAAATCATTTATTGTCATGGTGGAAAGTTGTGATGAGTGAAACCTTATCCCCCTTTCTCAGGGCGGACCTGAGGTTAAATACCTATTGCAGGGAGGAATGTCTGGGAGCGGGGAGCTTAATTGGCTAAGACCTTTAGGCCTTTAGTATCTCATTAAAATGGAGATCTGTCTTGAGGCTAGTGACCTGTTGTCACGCTCTACCTGTGGAGGGGCTTGGGGAGTTGCCCTACATGACTGATGGCCACAGAATTATGGAGAGCTGAGGTCTTGTATCAGGAGACCGGTGTCTAGGAGCATGGCAGGCAAATGCCTTCCGTCCCTTGCAGTTCATTGCTTTCTACCTTTCAGGGTGCTTTAAGGTATGGGAGACAACTGGTAATCTGGGTCATCATTGAGCTGAAAACTCAGAGGACTTCTGACACTGCTGATGGGCAGGTACTGGAGACCAGGAGGCTAAGGTCCATTTGCAATTGATTGGCTAGGACCTATGCAATCTGACTTCAAAGATGATGTGTTTATTGCCCAGTAGCTCTACGGCACTGGGGGTTTTACAGAAAGAGGTACATTAAGTGTTCTACCTAGGACGGCCTCCCTCTTGACTCAGGGGAGCAGGAGGTAAGAATGTAGGGGTACGCAGAGACCAGCTCCTCTAGGCTGCTGATCACAGCATGGATGTTGTTTGCCTTAGGGAGCAACAAGGATTTATTAACCCCCTGACAGGGAGCATGACACTGGATTAAGGACTCGGATTATGTTTAGGCTCCAACGGTGGAATTCAACATTATACTCTCGCTCGAGTTATAAAACATACACAGTAACAGCCTTCTATTTAGATCCACGAATGGCCCATTTCTGATTTCTCATTCCCTGAAGCTCTGAGGATGTCTAAGGACGAATCATTCCGGTGAGCTAATATTAAACATTCTAACTTCCAGTGAGATGAATTGCAGAAGAATAATTCCAATATAGAGAAATACATCAGTTTGAAATTCAGAAGCCTGAGACCAGGTGGACATAAACAGAATCCTAGGGTGTGACACTCAGTGTCCTAGAGTGTGTTACTCAGTGGTAACTTTGACTTGGGAAGCCACTTCCCAACTTGAACATGGGCTGGTATCCCTAGAAGGGCTTGGTTGCCAAAACCTATACTCCTTCCTTCACTTAGAGTGATAATAATTCAGTCTGGGCCTCAGCTAACAATTGAATTGGATTGAGACCAAGAGTTGACACTGCCAACATGTTCCCAGGTGATGCTGATGATACTGGTGTGGGTACCATATCCTGAGATCTGCTGACTTAAAGTACTCTGGTCCTTTATAAGTAAGGAAAGCAGGATGCAGAAACGGGAGTGTTGCCTAAGGCAACAGTGAGAAAATGGAAGCCCTGTGATTGAATTTAAAGCCAATATTCTTTCCATTCTAACTGTGACTCTATTATTACTCATAACAAAAGATTGAGTGCACCCACGCTAATTCATTTACTTGAGAACAAAGAGACGCCAACCCCTCCACCTACCAATCTTTGGCTTCTTACTTGGAGGCTAGTGACATCGAGGAGTCATGTGACTTTTCTTGCTTCAGCTTTCTGCAAAATGATGATGATGGTGGTAGTGGTGGTTCTAGAACTTGGTTGAATTCAGTGCTTCCTTAATATTTTCAATACTCAAATCTTTCTTTTTCTTGATGCTGTGGACTTGTGTGTGATGGTGGTGGTGGTGCTGGTGGTGATGATGATGATGATGATAATATAAACCAATCCTACCTCACAGATTGGTTATAAGGATTTCCATATAAGTATTATAGATGTGCATGCCATATTTATGTAAACTTTTAAAATTGTACTTTATAACATGCTATTATTATTAAATATTATTTCAAACTGTTTCATTGACATTTTGTATTCATAAAATTTTATCCTGTTTGTCAAACTGGTTGATACCAGGATAATCTCAGTAACTCAGAGAGAACCATTTCAGAATGTGGCTAATTGTACAGCGACAGAAGCAAGAAGCTTTAAAAGAAGGTGGGATTTTCTAAATTATCCCTTCCAACTTACTATGCAAAGGAGTGGAAAAGCCTTGGAAGGGTTAGGCCAGGTGTCCAAGCTGTAATGACTGACTAGCTACACCAGCTACACTAGCAACTCAGTTGAATTCATTGCTTCCTTGATATTTTCAAACCTTTCTTTTTCTTGATGCTGTGGATGGAAGCTGTGGGCTTGTGCATGCTGGATAAGTGCTCTTTTGATGAACTCTGTTTAGTTCTTCCAGACACATCATTCTAATATTCTCTGAGTTTATGCCACTTCCCATCACTAGGAATTCAACTGAACTATGTAGGATTACAGTTCATCCACGGTTTAATAACTTTTTCTCTTTCTTCTGATACCCTTTGCTGTTCTCACTTCCTCATGAGACAAAATGAAATGACTTAATTCACGTTAAGTTTCACAGATACTCAGAGTATATGAATGGACACACACCCCCTGACACACACACACACACACCTGTCAGTCTAAAACTTCTCCCCCAAACTATTTCTTGTCATGACATGAGTCAAAGCCATTGGAGGCAAATTATGGTTCACTTTGTAAGTTGGGACTCATTTAAAGAATCTAAATTCCAATTTGGACAGCAAAAGGTTAATGGTGCATAGAAAAAAAAATCCCAGCAGCCTACAAATCTAAGCATAATTATGTATGAACATGAGGCTTTTATTGCTGTCAAAATTAATCACTTTTCAACTTCCAGCTGTTAAAACCCTTTTGGAGACTCTCCAAGAAATTCCCCTACAGTTACTCTTCCTTCAATTAAACTCTGTGCAGTTCACAGGCTCCTGTTACATAAGCAGCAATTTAAATATGGACTTATTGGGTCTTCCAGCTTTCCTCCCTTCCCCTCTCCCTCCCTCCCTCCCTCCCTCCCTCCCTCCCTCCCTCTCTTTCCTATCTTTGCTTAACACTATAAAATGACAAAACATGACGTTTTCTTCTGACCCCCTTAGCACAGCTCTTAATCGTATAGTCTAAGAAGCAGTCTGTGTGAGGTTAATGCTCCGGTGTTCCTTCCAATGCGCTCTAGGTGTGTTAAGTGACTAGCGATCAGTTTTGTTAGCCATTTCCTTAGGCTGTCCTCTGAGGTGTGTAAATGTTATATGGCTACTCTCTTTCTCACCCCACTATTCTTCTCCCCCTCACCCCATAAACTTTACAGGAAGTGCAGTTTACAAATCTTTCCTAATGGGCTTGGTCTGGATTTTCTACATCGTTTTCTCTGGAGTGACGGTCACCCCCCTCATTTTGTAGGACTGCGTGTTCCTATGTTGCTTAGGCATTCTTGACCTGGTGGGCTCGGGGAGATCCTTCCCCCTGAGCTTCACTTCCTTAGCTACACGCAGTTTGTCATGGTGAGGGTGATCACAGCTATCTGAGGTGTCTGAAGCCTTCCAGTCACCCTGGAAGAGTTTGTGGTCCCTTTTTTCCATTCTGAAAAAAATATGCTCAGAAATGAGTTGAGTCTGGGAGCACAGATGCCCAGGGGGCATGAGTATAAATCCTCAATGAGATTCATAAATTGCTGCAGCATGTTATTATTTGGGCTTATGAATGGAGATCAGCCCACATCTCTGCACTTGCCTGGTACAGACTGAGTACTTGCATGTGGATAGCATGCTGGGTGTGTGCTGGCTTTTTTTTTTTTTTTTTTTTTGTAGAATTTTGAGAAAACAGTCTTTATATTCTTTCTCAGTGCTTTGTGGAGATGGATGAGGATAACAGCTTTACTTCACAAAGATGGGACACTTTTATTATTTAATTAGTTAATTAATTTTTTTTTGAGACAGGTTTTTCTCTATGTAACCCCGGCAGTCTTGGAACTTGCGTTATAGACCAGGCTGGCCTTGAATTCAAAGACAGCCCTGCTTCTGCCTGTGCTGTGATTAAAAGGGTGAGCCATCACACCAGCTTGGGGATGGGGAATTTTAATCCTTCTCTTCCTCTCCCTTGACATCAGGACACAGGTGCTACTACCCCAGAGTCAGCGAGGTCAGCTTCATTTTACTGAGCTGTCACTCATTCTGAAGGGGCCCACCCTCCTGTGTCCGGTATGCAAAGCATCTTTCCTGGCTACTCCGGTAATCTTTGCAGCCTCAGCCTCATCAACTCTGCTTCATGCTGTTCTGTAAGTATGTGTGCAAGGGAACAGATGCCTGTCATTTGAAGTCTCTGCCATGTCTGCTGTCATCCTCCACTTTCCTGCAAAATTAATGTTCTTCCAGATGCAAATTCCTTCCCGAGCCTCTTTACCTGTTAGTGGCATATGGCAGAAGCTCTGAACCTGGGCAGGGGGCATGAAGACATCTTTGAGGAAGAGAGAAGGGATATTTTGTCTGAAAAACATAAGGATTCAACAAACACCTATGTTACACGTTGTTCTAAATATGCCGTTTTGTGCTGATGTGTGTTTATGTGGTTAAGAGGAGAGACAGCATCCAGAGGGGAATCTATATCCCATTATCCCCACCCAGACTCTAACCGGCATATCCCAGAAGCCCCAGGCCAGTGCTAATTTGGGACACTGAATAGATTCCTTGTGCAATCAAAGCCTATCTGGCCCAGAGGACAAGTTGAGTATAGTATGTCCCTGTGGGTGGTTTCCAGGCTACCTAGCCACCAACAGCCTGCTGACCCTACCACACTCAAGCTCACATTCAGCATTTGCACAGAGAAGGGGCAGATTCACAAGTCACCATCAGATTCTGTCTTTCTCAGAGTTTGCTCACGACAGTGAAAAGAAGTGTGCCAGCCTCCTGCCCGCCTTCCTAAGCTGGCTGCTTAGTTTCTCATGCGGCTGAGTTGATTTTCTCAATCAGGCTAATTTGGACAAATTTTCTTGAAGCCTAGAGTAGACAGAGTTAAGATTAAAAATGGTTCTGACTTTGGACAACCTAAGGCCAAGAACCTTCCAGCCTCTTACAGCATGGGAAGCTGTAAAGAGCTGAGGAACAGGCCTGAGGTCATGTTTGGGTCAAAGACAGGAAGGACTGAGGGTAAAGTATTTTACTCTTCTATCTCGTACTTAATATGCCTCCTAATTGCAGGACATTCCTTAGACATCGCCACACACGTAATTTCTGCTAATTGGCTTATGTAACACATGCTTGAATCTTACTTCTCAATGTAAGTTAACGCCGTGTATTTCCTGTGCTTCTTACCCTAGTTCCGTGCTCTGTGGGTGGTTTGGCCCCGGTTTGGTGTTCCCTAGACCTTCCCATTCTGATTTTAACTCCAAACATTTCTCCAAACCCTACACAGTGTAAATGAAAAACAAATAGATACGCAATCAACAGGTTGGAGAGAAGAAGTTTTGTTTGGAGTGAGGATCTCTGTGCAGTTAGCAAAATACAGTTACACTAATTTATATTGCTCGTACTCCATCTGCTTTCTGGTTTAAAACGTCTTGCATTGCTTCAGACTCTGTATATGTAATATTTTCCATTTACAAAAATGTCCTGCGTCACCCATCAGTTCCCCCCCCCCCCCCCCCCCCCCCTTTTTTTTTTTTTTTTTTTTTTTAAAAGAGAGCTTTTGAAAACTGATACTGGCTAGTCTGGTGTTTCCAAAGCCCAGTTGTCTGTGATTTGCTTCTTGATCTTATAGGGAGAGCCTAACAAGATCATGGAGGGGGACTTTGAGGACTGAGATGTCTGTGTTGTGGACTCAGTGCAAATTCTACCCACAAACCGGGAGCTTAGAGCCGCTGAGCTTTGCAGCATCGCTCATGTATTATCCAGAAAATTCCTCCTGAGCCTCTGTCTTTCTACCACCGACCCCCTGGTTATGCTTTAATGCAAGCTGCCTACATGCCTTCATGGAACTGCTAATTGCTTTGGAGCCATAGAAGCATGGATGTTTATAAACTTTTTTTTTTCTTCCTTACTTGGGTTACAAAAAGATGGGGTAGGAATGGATGAAAATTGATGATTGCAGAAAAATGTCATGCAAGCAACGGAAGTCTCTGGGGTTCCCGGAGGCGAGGGGGATGGATGTAGAGAGTGGATGTAGGGGTGGAGGTGAGAAGGTGGGGGTTCTGTCTGAGGACATGGCACTTCAGGGGGTGGTTGTGGAAGTGGGACTAGAGGCGGTGGAGGTGAGGAGGTGGAGGCTCTCTCAGAGGACTTGGCTCTCCCAGTGTGCTTGTTTTCTTGCCAGCATCTGGACAGTTCGCTTTTGTTGACAGTATTGGGAAAATAAGGGAAGAATGCCACAGAGGCAGGAAGGGGGCTTCACTGCCTGGATTTTCACGGGCTAAATAGGACTGTTTGGAAGGTTAATTTGCAGGCCCTTTTCATGGTAATAAACATTGTTTAGAAGACAACTGAAAGTTCTTTGTCTTAAGACATGAGTAAGAATTCCTGCCTTGCCTCTTTGAGCATAGCACTATTATTTAGTTTACATTTTACCCTGCAAATCTGTCTTCTATGAACATGATGATGTCTTACATTTGCATGCCACTTTCTAGCCAAATTTCATGGACGTTATTTCTCTGTTGAAAAGCATCTTTATGTTATTGATGCAGGTGTAGGAATTAAGAGAAAAGCAATTTATATGGGAAACATGTCAAGATGGTGAAAAGGAAGGCGTAGAGCCAGGTAAAAGGCTTGTGGCTATAAATAGCACCTGTTGGTTTAAGATACTCCTGACTTGCCTGGTAGATTTTTCTGGACAAACCTCCTAGAAAGGAGCCTGCAAGTGTTTTGTTGGGAAAGTCTCACCTTCTGGAAGCAGCACTTGCCCCAGAAGCACTTTACTGCTTCAAAGCTGCTTGAAGCCATGCCTAAGGTGTCTGCAAAGTGCCATGCACAAGCCCTGGCTGGGCTCTACGGAAAGACCATCTAGTCATTACTATCCGTCTCTTTGCCAGCTTAGCCTAGGAAAGGGCTCAAAGATAGATATTACTTCCATATAGCAGCTTGGCTCTATTTGGGGGACTTTCAGTAATTTCTATATTACCAGCTGACATTCTGAAAGAGTCAGAGACAGACAGGTTTGATGAGCCATGGAAGACATAAAGAACCTCAGGTTTGGTGTCTGTGTAGGGGTGGCACTTTCCCTGTGCTTGACTATAGTGTGGAGCTCAATGTGGGGTTGCTGCTTTTCCAGCCTCTTAGGAAACGTGACTCTCCTTGAATGTGTAGGGTCAATACTATCCTTACTTGAGCTTGACATACTCAAGATTTTGTTGTTCCTTCCTGATCAATGGCCAGAGTTTAATAGAATTCCTTAGAACATACACTCCTTCTTTTCAGTTGTGATGGGTGATACTGATTTCCTACTTTTCAAGCTCTCGAATCGCTTAGGAGACAAACCTCTGGCATATCTGTGAGGCATTTTTCTAGTCTGCATTAATGGAGGTGGAAACACCCACTTAACAAATGTGGGCAGCGCCATCCACGGGGAAGCGGGCGAGCGGAACACAAGCACTCACCTCTCTGTTTCTCGACTTTGGATGAGATGTGACTCAGGCCGCCGACGGGGCGGAGTAGGGTGGTGTGACATTTTGTGATGCTACTCAAAATGATACATATCTTAAAACTTGAGAACTAATTATTTATAGAACCTTTCATTTAAACATCTGAGAGGGTAGTTAGTCACAGGTGACACGACCTGTCAGAATGGAGAGCTCAGACGAGAAGGGGAACTACCCAGTAAGAGTGTGAGGTCCGGAGGACTCGACCCCCATGAATGGAATTAATGTCTACTTGGATAACTAACAGATTTCTGTCTTCTGGAATAAAATGCACTTTGCTTTGGGGGAAGTTTCAGGTAAATAAGTTCTTCATCTAGGGTCCTTTCAGGAGATAGGTGAGGGACTATCTGGAACAGACAAGGGTCATTAATGTCATAGTGCGTCATCATGTCAGTGTCTTTAAAACCTTACCTCTTAACCTCTCCTTATCTCTTACCAGCTGCTGGTCCTGTGATCCTCCTAGGACTGTAAAGCCGCACAGACAGCAAAGGCAGCCTTTCTGTTGCTAGAGATATTCTGTGGGTGTTGATGAAGCTCTCTCTGAATTACTTACATCGAGCCCCAAACACAGTCGAAGTGATGTACACAACCGTGGGGCTGGGGCTCCTGACAAGCAGAGGCAGTATGCAATACACAAAAGCTGGAAGGACACCCCCCCCCCCACTTCTGTGACACTTCCAGCTGGAAGATGAATCGGAGCCACACATTCCAGCTCTGCTTGGGTAGCACAGAAATATGCAAGCTGCAATCATCTAGGTATGCTCGCTTCAGCTAAAGTGAAGCTGCGGTGCTGGTGCCACATGCCGCGCGGGCTGCCAGCAAGCAGCTTTTTTTCCAAGGACCGATTATTGGGAAATTCAGCTTCTCCCCCTCTCACTCCCCAACCATTCGTGGAAAGCCTGTCCTGTGTCAGGAAGCCCGACTATTTCAGTAAGTCATTAAGTCATCCAAGCACAGGTGTGGGAAGAGGTCAGCTCTTGAGCCGTGATTTAATACTTAAAGGTTTGTGGGTAGTATCTTTTACATGAGTGTCTAAGTGTTAGAAGAGTCCCTAGTGCGGGGCGAACACGTCCTCTAGTTAAATCTGGAGGCTTTCTCTCAAAAGTGCTCAGTGTGGACCAAAAGTTACATAAGCGCTTTGTCTTAAAGGTTATCCAGTTGGTCTTTCACTTTAAAGTTCAGGCTTAAAGAATAAAAATAGCTTTCTGGTTTTGTCTCCTTCTGGATGAGTGGCCATCTGTTTGCCATTTAATATCACCAGCTCATGACTTCTCAAGGAACTGCTCAGGACTTCATGGTTGTGCGTCAGGGCCTTTCTTACCCCAGTTCACTCTTCCACTGTGGTCCCTTCCACCGGGAAAATACAAAAGCATTTCTCTGTCTCTTGGCTTATCTATGTTCCTCCCACCCCGAAGAACACACATATATTTTAACTCAGCAGTTCATAACCTGTGGGTCACGACCCTTGATATGTCAGATATCCTATATATCAGATATTTTCATTATAATTAAAAACTGTAGCAAAACTAGTTATAAAGGAGCAATGAAATCATTTTGTGGTTGGGCGTGGAATGGGTCACCATGACACGAGGAACTGTATTAAAGGGTTACGGGCGTGAGGAAGGTTAAGAACTACTGCTCTGATTCCTCTTTTTAACATTCGAAACTTCCAGAAGCTTGACCAGACTTGGAACTGAGGCACCTTAAGGACAAAGGAAAGACTTGCTGAGCTCGCTCACAGACCTCCTAGAGCAGCGCTGGGCTCAGGGACAGATTGTGGACAGAAAATAATGTAGACAGACGTTAACACAAGGCCAGCGTCCTGTGGTGAAGGGTGTCTTTAGATCACTGTTTTGTCGGTATAGGTGAATGACATAAAGAACATCTTTATAGGCAGGAGACGAGCATCTCATGAAGAAAAGAGACTCCCTTGATGGACCATTCTAAAATACTGTCAGAAGCAGGATCCGTAGAACTTAAGGACACGATTGTAACAATTATCAGATATTGGCCTCTTATGTCATGGTGATCTTTTAGTATTTTGGCTTTCTGCTTTCCTTTCATAGAAGAACCTCATTTTTAGCTTCTATTGAAGATATATATATATATATATATATATATATATATAAAATCATCTCATAGTATTTTCTCATTACTAGGAGCTGTAAGTCATTTCAAAGCTGTCTTTCTCCTTGATTGTTTGCATATCGAAGTATTTCTCTTGAGTACTGTGACCTCTCCCCAGGGTATCCCTGTGGTTTGCTGTGTACCAGTCCTTAGGTTCTGTTCTCTCTGGATTCTAGGGCCCAGGGAAGTGTGGATTCCAAGTGACTGGTGTTTTTCTATAGTAGAGATTTTTTTGTTGTTGTTGGCTCTTACCTGGGAGGACAATGGGGAAGGGCCAGGGCCATCCTGTTCTTTGCTGGGTGTGACCTTCCCTGCTCTGATTCAGGGTTCCATGCTGAAACCACCTCTAGCCATCATGGAGTGGGACTCCTTTTTACATTTTGGTGATTTCAATATCATTTTTGCATAGGATTTGAGCTTCAGCCCTAAATCTGTGAGGTGTGACAGAGGGAACCTCTGCACAAAGGCCTGCTAATCCACAACCTCTTCATGCTACCACTGGTTAGATCAACAGTTCACTCTAGACACTGAACCTTGCCTGCATGTGTGCTAGTGCTACCACCAGCATCAGCATCACTGTGTACAAGCATCAGCATCCTTGTGTATCAGCATCACTGTGCACCAGCATCAGCATCACTGTGCACCAGCATCAGCCTCACTGTGCATCAGCATCAGCATCCTTGTGTACCAGCATCAGCCTCACTGTGCACCAGCATCAGCATCACTGTGCACCAGCAACAGCCTCACTGTGCATCAGCATCAGCATCCTTGTGTACCAGCATCAGCCTCACTGTGCATCAGCATCAGCATCCTTGTGTACCAGCATCAGCCTCACTGTGCACCAGCATCAGCATCACTGTGCACCAGCATCAGCATCACTGTGTACTAGCATCAGCATCCTTGTGTACCAGCATCAGCCTCACTGTGTACCAGCATCAGCATCACTGCACCAGCATCAGCATCACTGTGCACCAGCATCAGCATCACTGTGCACCAGCATCAGCATCACTGTGTACTAGCATCAGCATCCTTGTGTACCAGCATCAGCATCACTGTGCACCAGCATCAGCATCACTGTGTACTAGCATCAGCATCCTTGTGTACCAGCATCAGCATCACTGTGCACCAGCATCAGCCTCACTGTGTACTAGCATTAGCATCCTTGTGTACCAGCATCAGCATCACTGTGTACTAGCATTAGCATCCTTGTGTACCAGCATCAGTATCACTGTGCACCAGCATCAGCATCACTGTGCACCAGCATCAGCATCACTGTCCACAGCTCAACCTCCATACGTCAATCGCCAGATCAGTCCAAAAGTGTCTTGTCTGTGTGTATTTTCTCCCACTCCACCACTCCACTCTGGCTTAAGCCTTCCCACCTGCTACTGTGTACTGTGTGGTTGCTGGCTTTGGGAACTCCCAAACTTTCCCTCTGCATTTCATGTTTCTGTTGGCCTGACAAGTCTCTCTCTTTTAAAAAGTACCAGTTTATTTTTATGTGAATAAATGTTTTGTCTGTGTATGCGCCTGGTGCCCATGAATCCCAGAAGAGGGTATTGGATCCCCTGGAAGTGGAGTTAGTTACAGGTGGTTGTGAGCCTTCATGCGAGTTCTGGGAATTGAACCCAGGTCTTTTGGGTCCCAGTGATTTTTAATGGTCAAGCTATCTTTCCAGCTCCTTAAGGGCCTGAGAGAGGGGCTGGTGAGATGGCTCAGCCGGTTAGAGCACCCGACTGCTCTTCCGAAGGTGATGAGTTCAAATCCCAGCAACCACATGGTGGCTTACAACCACCCGTAACAAGATCTGACGCCCTCCTCTGGTGCGTCTGAAGTCAGCTACAGCATACTTATGAAGAATAATAAGAAATGAATCCTTGGACTGGAGAGAC
>LR750188.1:337483-402501 GCA_902729485.2 Mus minutoides | reverse complement strand
TGGCCGAAGCAAGCAGGGACGGCAGGAGCTAGCGGGCCGGAGCGAGTGGGGCCAACCGGAGCAAGCAGAGCCGATCAGAGCGAGCCGGGCCAGCTGGAACGAGTGGGGGCTGTACGGGGGCGGCCGGGAGCGAGTGAGGCTGGCCGGAGCGAGCAGAGCCGGCGGGAGCGAGCGGGGTTGACCGGAACAAGGAAAAAAAAAAGGGCCTGAGAGAGGTTCTAGAACCCCTAAATTCCCCAGTGGCTCCCCTTTATTATTCTGAGAAGTTTCAGCTTCAGCTTGCCATTCTGGGAAATGCAGGACCCTATAATCCCCCTGCCTTCTGGGATGAACACATGGCTTCACCCCCCCCCCCCAAGGCAGTGCTTATGGCACTGCATGATTCTCTACTTCCAAACGTGATCTGTATTTTCTGCCCACCCACCTCTTTGCTTAGTCATTCATTCTATTCCTTATTCTGTGCTGAGCACGTGCTCTCTCTCTGTCTCCTTTCATTTTGCTTTTTCTCTTCTCATCTTTCTTTTTTTCTGTCAGTTTTATGTATCTTTGAAGGTTTTACTGAATGCGACCTTTTTAAGAGTCTTGGATGCAATGTCCTTTCTTTGAGCCTTGAAATCTGAATCGTCTCTTTAGTGTATTGTGGCAAATCACGGTGTTTCTCTGTGTATTCCTGGCTGTCCTGAAACTCTTTTTGTAGACCAGGCTGGCCTCGAACTCACAGAGATTTGCCTGCCTCTGCCTCTCAAGTGCTGTGCACCAGCATCAGCATGTGCTACCACTGCCCAGCTCTTGATCTCTTGATTTAAAAGAATGAATCTCTGCATAAGGCTCGCCTAGGCCATCTGCTACAAGCTTCACTGGACAGCATACAGACAGCAGGGAGTTGGCTTCATACTAGGGATTGAGCATCTATTGGTGGAATAAATAAATCAATATGTGGAATATTGCGAACTCAAGGCCTCTTCCTATACTAAACTTCTCTAAATGTGCAAGACTCTCAGTATAGTCATTTCATTCTAGATATTCTCTGAGTGTTGCCAGAAAGTTTAGGGGCAAAGAGGGAGCTATCAACTATAATGGCCATGAGTGGAAACCACAGGCCCTGAGCAGCTTAATGTGAAAAGACAAGTTCTCTAGAATCTTCAGAAAGGCATCAATCACGGGATGACGGCAGCTTTGGGAGAAAGTGAAGAGATGCTTGAGTAGGAGTCAGAGTGTGAAAGAGAAAGACTCTTAGAATTGGTTTTCCAAAGCCAGGGCCTGAGTCACAGTTAGCATACCTAACTGTGTGTGTGTGTGTGTGTGTGTGTGTGTGTGTGTGTGTTGTGAGGGTGTGGGTTGGTATTATAGACTTGCCTTGTTTGGACTGGTGACCTGGGGATCGTGCCTGCTATTGCTCTCCACATATGATACTGTTCTCCCTCTGGGTGTTCTGCGACTGCTTGTGGCTCCCAGAGAGAATATTACAAACTCCACTGATTATGTTCCTTCTCAGGTAACATTTTTCTGCTGTAAAATATCCTGGCTGAGTCATGTCTAAATACACCAAAGTGTAATGTGGTCACTGTGATAATTCCGAAACACAATACTAGCATCTTAACGTCTCTCTTGGCTTTGGCAGTATCAGAGATCCAAAATGATTCAGGATGACAAATGCTTATTGAAGGCAATGTCGAACCACCATGTTGCCATATGAGGTGATAGTCTCTAATGGTCCTCAGGAGAGAAAGCACGCAGACCTGTACAGAATGCTGGGCAGGTCTCAGGCTTCAGTCCTAATGACGCAAGAAAGGAGAGTCAATAGACTTGGGTCCACCATGTAACCACTGTGGGCTTAATCTCTTTGTTGAAAGAATCCTAGGATCCCTCAGGCTGCAGGCTTATCAATTATAGAATGTCTTCCTTCTGGAGGAAAATATGTCACATGACCTCCATCACCTGTAATTCTGTCTTCACATTTGCTGTTTCATCTTACAAGATGTCCATAGTCCCTCAATAGTAGGCGTCTACTACTGATGGCCAGAAGCATGAGGGGCAGAGGAGGGAACTGCAGGGTTGGAGGAGGAAGGCCTATCTGTGTTCCAGGGCAACTGACTCATCTCCTCAGAAAATAAAAATGCTTTTCCAAGAGCTGTCTTATGGCACTGGCCAGAATGAGGTCATAGACCTCAGCTACGAGGAAGTTGGCATTTTTCAGCTCCTGTGACATTTTTCAGCTCCTGTGATAAAAGTGTAAGAAAGAAGGGGCAAAGAGTGTGATTTGGGGTCAGCCAGCAAACAGTCTTCCTTACTGGCCATGGCCGCTCAGGATGTAACCAAGGAAGGGTGGTTAATGAGTTAACTCCTGGGTCGGAGCCAGATAAAAGACAGCACTGGATAACTGTTGGCTATTGTTCAATAGGAGGCTATTCTTTACACCTGATTCGGCTCTACGGCAGTAGTTATCACCTTTGTGTGTGTGTGTGTGTGTGTGTGTGTGTGTGTGTGTGTGTGTGTTCAGAGTCTTTGATAACTGACGTCTGAGGGCAGGCTATCTTTTCAGGCTAACAGTAGCACATTGCTCTACCATGTGAGCCTTGCTTGTCCTAGCTTTAATGTAGGGTCTAGGAGTACTTAGACCTTAAACTGTAAGAGAAAACTGGGTAATAGGGTTTATTATTAGTTAAAATACCCAGCAAAAGAGATTTAAGGAAGGAAGAAAAGAAGTAAAGAAGGGAAATTTTTCAGGGTTTTTTGTTGTTGTTGTTGTTGTTGTTGTTGTTGTTGTCCAAGGGATACTGTCCATTACATCTTGGTAGGGAGAGTATGAGGGTAAGAACAGGAAGTGGCTGATATCCTACCTCTGCAGGCGGGAAGCAGAGAGCAATGAACAGCAGTGCTTGCCCAACTCTTTCCATTTTCTCCGTCTATGACATCAGCTCATAGTCTCCATAATCCAGCAGACTCGCTGCCCGATGCTTGTCCCCTAGGCAGACTCGCTGCCAGATGCTCGTCCCCTAGGTGTTTACAGGTTCTGTCTCAACGACGACCAATGCTAACCATCACAGTGAGGAATGAAAGCAGAGATTGGCCTGGGCAAGGTGCTCATCTTGGTCCCCCATCTCCTTCGCATCATAACTACAGTCTCTTCCTTTTATGTGGGGTCCCCTGCCTTTGAGGTATCTCAGTCTCTCTTTGCACTTTGTGTCAGAGTGGGGTGCAAGACTCCACAGAGGCTACCATGGGACTTCTGACTTATCAGAGAACGCCAGACCTTGGTGTCACTGTTGGAACGGTAGATTCTGAAGATATCCAGAAGCTAAGAGGAACACAGAGAGGGGACAAGGAATCAGATACCACAAAGTAAGCAGGTAAGTTTATGGGGGAGGCGGTAGAACCTGAACATGGCTGGAATGAGCGTCCTGGAGCAGCCACACTTAGGTAGTGGTTATTTTTCTCCTGTGTCTTGGACATCCTCCCAACGCTCTGCTGGGCTACCATCTTCCTTCCTCCTCCCGTATCCCTGTAAGTGCCCCATTCTGGGAGGGAATGGCATACAAATACTTCTCTCTGGTCCTCGGTAACTGTGGAGTCTGACTCAAAGAAAAGAAGAGCATTTCAGCCTCGCAGTGAGCTTTTCTGTTCCTAATTAGAGTAAGAGAGGAAGGCTGACAAAGAGCAGTCCCCGCAGCTCTCGCCCACCCGAGCTGCGCCTCAGGAATGGCCACCCTCATGGCTAGCTGAAGAAACTGCTCCTTTAGGACAAGATAGGATTCTGTCCTGTGCACAATGCCCCGGTACCTGGTGCCAGGACTCCCTGCTCCCACTGCTTGCTGGCCAGAGAACCTTGGTCTGTTCTACCATCAGATAGCGGCTTCCTTAACATAATATTTCCTAGGCAGCTGTGAGCATAACTCAGATATTTGGTTGACTCCTTTCTATGACACAGGAACGGTGGGTTTGACTGTACCCTCTGGCCTGTGCTGTCTTGTGGCTTTAAGGATTGATGAAGCTTTGTGTCTTTGGCTACTGGTCCTCCAGGTGTCCCCAATGTGTATTCATAAGTAGTACCCTATTTGCCACATGCAGATCTCCGTCGAGTCGGTCCCTGCCATGTTGGTGGATTGCGATCAGAAGAGGTGCCCCAACATGTAGTTGCTTACACACTTAGTTTGTATGTGCTTTCTCTTTGCAGCCCCACCCCACCCCTTTCTGCAGTTAGAAGTGGCTGTATTTGTTCGATTGGAATGATCTCTTGGTGTCTGGCAGCTTGAACACGAGTCAACTCAGTTGGAAAAGCCAGTTTTCCTAGCTTCTTGGCACAGCTGATTTCCCGGTATGGAACTGTTAAGCCACTTTTCAATGTCATTTCCAGACATGTGTCTTCTTTATTTATTAACTTCAGGGTTCTGCCATTTCTTATGCCGCCTCCATTCCTCCGTTACTTACTGTTGACAGTTTTTGGCCTTTTCTTTTAGCTTCAAACAAGAACTCCTTGACTTGGTAGGACCCAACTTTTCCACGCATGACTGAGTCGATGGTCCTCGCCACACTGGAGAGATCATGGGCCCTCTGTGGGGATCCTGGAGGGACACTCAACCAGTGACTTTGTCCCCCTACTCCCTCTGGCCATATAAACATTGCAGTCTGTGGGTGGGTGGGACATGGGGTGTGAGGGCAGGCGTATGCCCAACATCTGGAGCTAAAACCTAAACACATTTCCTGTAGAAACAATATTATTCATGAAGGGCAGAAAGCCCACTACACCCTCACAGAGCCAAGCACTACTGTTGCCTTACATTACAGACTTTGGGCTCTAGCTGTACATGTGCCTTGCTGAGTATGCTTTCAAGCCCTAGTAGGTTCCTTTCTCAAGAAATTTTGACGACATTGGTCTAACCAGGTACCCAAGCACAGGTGCTTAAAAGCAGCCCTCTGGAGTATCCTTTGGTCACAACAGGGTAGCTACACTTATGAACTCATGGTGGTTGTGGCAGCAGCCACTGGCCTCGGGTAAGCTCAAGCCAGACCAAAACCCAGCATGGAGAGGGGAGGTAGACATGACATCCCACCCATAGCTGGGTCTCTTGGCAACTGATAGCAGCTAGGAGAGGAGAGTGCTGCCCCTGATGGGCTAGCAGAGCTCTAGCAGAAGGTCAGTCACACATCTCTGGACATGTAGACAGCACAAATTGGATTTGATGAGGGAAAAAATGTTACACAAAGTTGGGTGGGGAGGGAAAGAGAGGGAGATATGGGAGGAGTTGGGGAGGGGTGAATGTGGCCAAAAAGAAAGAAAGAAAGAAAGAAAGAAAGAAAGAAAGAAAGAAAGAAAGAAAGAGAATGTTTTCTTGGAAACTGTCTGGTGTAGACAGGGTGGGGAACACTGTGACCCCGAGGCTGGCTTAGGACCAGGGAAAGGACACCAAGAGTCCAGGAGTAAGACTAAGGGTGATATACTCTTTGTTGGCCTGTTTGGGGGTCACAGTGGAACACAGTCAAGCTGGGGTTCAGTTTGGTGGGGTTGAGCTCTTAGAGGCTGTTTTCTAGGGCTGGCAGGACCCACACTTCGGGGATTCCCTCCTTCTCTTCTTATCCCAGCCCTCTTGTGAGTGCCGACCTTTATGCTAAGCTTCTACTTATTCTTTCTTGCCTAATCATCATCTTCTGAAGCCTCTTCATTTTCCTTTCTTTCCATTTCCTCTTACCTCTGGCTTAGATCTTCTCCTTCCTCCCTCCCTCCCTCCCTCCCTCTGCCCCTCCCTCTGCTGCCCCTCAGTTTTCTGTCTCTCACTCCTTCACTTTCTCTTATTCCCTCTCTCCCTCTCTCACTCTCTCTCATGACCTCTCTCCCTCACTCTTCCTTTCCCTCCCTCTCTCATTTTCTCAGTCCCTCCCTCTCTCACTTGCCTGCTCTCTGCTTGCCTTTCTCTGTCCCAGACCTTTTTGTCTGTTACTCTCTTCCCTGGTTCTGACATGGTCTCCTCTTCTTGCCCTTGTCCCTCCCTCCAGCACAGCCACCCTGTCCCAGTCAGCCAAGAGTTTCCTCTGAGGCCAGGTCTGCTCCGTTCTTCCCTTCACTGTAGTCCTGGGTCTTTGCTCTGCCCCAGTAGACACCAGATAGATTTTCTAGGAAGGAGGGTTAGGGGCGATAGTTCAGGATAGAAACTGGGATGGACAGAGGATTCTGTCACCACTCTTCCTCCACCACACCCTTACTTTGGGGACTAAAGATAGGTTTGTAAAAGCTTACAAATCCTGAGTGGTGGTGGCTTGGAGAGGTGTGACCCTATCTTGTCATCCCATCTCTGTGGGGAAGCTTCCCAAACACTTCCTAAGTGATTCTAGCAGCTTGGATTTTTTTGAATGCTAAGTAGTTCAGCCTTCCCCTTCCCCCTTTACACACAACCCTCCCCCTTCATGCATACATCTCCTCCCCCATCACATACACACACACCCTCCCCCTTCACATACACATATCTTGTCCCCTTCATACAGATTCCCTGCTCCCTCACACAATTCCCTCCCCCTTTACACACATCCCCTCCCCCTTCCCACACAAATCCCCCCCTTCTCTCAAATGTGTGCATGTGCACTAATGGCCCAAGACCTTCAGAATTGGGCCAGCTTCAAAGATCACAGTAAAGTAAAAAACAAAAAATAAAACACCTCATGAACAAGCAGAACCTAGAAACATCAAGTCTGAACTATTGAAAATGTTTCTTCTGGCAAGGCTTTGCACAGACAAGTGTGAAATACAACATCCTGGGGCATCAGTCCCTGGGGTAGCCTCCTGAGAAAGGAGTGAGGTATCTGTTCCCAGCTCTGCTCTTGGACCCACAGCTAGCTGCTGTCATCCAGGAGTCTTGGCCTGTTCTCATTGCTGACTTCCTACCTGGCTACCAGGAGCATGGGCTCTAGTGGAGTGAATAGGAGCTGGTAGGATGTAGTTGCATGTTTTCCATTTGATGTGTCAAAATATCAGAGGCCAGGTGACTTACACAGAGAAGAGGTGTATTTGGCTTATAGCTCTGGCTTGTGAGCATGGCAACTGTGTGCTCAGCTCAGGGTGCTGGCTAGTGTCACCGTGAGTACCTGAAGAAGACATCAAGGAGAGAGGTAGAGAGAGGGAGGCAGAGGGGGAAAGAGTTAATGAGTGAAGGAAAGAGAGAGACAGAAAGAACCCAAATAGAAAAATCAGTCTAACCACCTCGATGTTTCTATGGCCACCCAATGCTTCTGTGTTGGGTCCATGAGTGCGATATGGACCTTGGAAGGACAAACCACACTCAAGCCACAGTAGAAGGCCTGATATAGGTCATTTACAAGGGAACACAGCTTGGGTATGTGTGTGTGAGTCTGGCCTCAAGCCCCACCTCTCAGAGCTTCCTGAAGAACACTTCAGGCTGGCATTACAGAGGGTGAAATTGCCCACCACTTACCCGACACAGGGAGGACTGAAGAAGTAGAGCCAGATGGCACTCCCTGAGCCAGTCTCCTCAGATAGGATGCAGAGGAGAAAATGGAGTGACTGATTGGCTGGGCTTTCAGAAAAGTGACTAATACAGGCAAGCATATTTGGGATGAAGGTTACACAGTCCCTGTGAAAGAAGGCTGTCCTAACAACAAGAACAAAACTAGACAACAACAACAACAACAACAACAACAACAACGTGTTTTGTTGTTGTATGGTACAGTCTTTAATTCATTTCATACACTCTACCTTATTTGAGCCCAAGGATAAAGACTGAAAGGTACTGAGCCTCTTGTGACAGGAATTCTGTTGGCTCAGGGTCTTGTCTAGAGTTTACACTTCTGGCAAACCGTAAAGCTCAGGTCTTGGAGCACTGTGCTGAACGCCAGCCATAGTTCTGGGCCTGCTTTAGATGCTGACTTGGCTGCCGGGTGGTGAGATTCACACAGGGTTTTAAAACTGCTGACACAGATGGTAAAATAAACAGCTCCGTGCTGACTCAGAAGGGATAAGAGAACCTAGACCATTGTTCAGGACTGGAGTATCTCTGGAGGTGACAGCCATGAGGTCTGGACCCTTTAGGGAGCAGCCACTGGTGCAAAGTGATCACTCCAATGGGATCTAGAACTCAGTCTGGGACTAGGTTGAACAATGTAAGAGGATTCCTGCAGGGCAAGGGTAGGTATGACAAGACCCTTTCTGTGTTATTTGGTGGGTATGGATTGGCCCTTGTGGTGCTATGGCAATCATTAGGAGTGCTAACCAGTTGTGATGGTCCACCATGGACGAGGGGAGATCTGGAAATTCAAACATGGTGGTGAGTAAGGAAGAGGGGTGGGGTGGAGGAAGAGAAGGAAATCAAGACCCTCTCAGAAGACAGAGGTAGCTTGGCCCTTGCCATTGCAGATCAGATGATCATTGAGCCCCAGGGGAGATTCTGAATCATTTACTAGTGGTCCCTCCTCTTCCGAAGACAACACCCACTGCAAGGTAGCTGCAGTGTTCTCACCCACCAGCAGCCCCACCCCCCACCCCACACATTATCTCTGTAATAGTCAGTCCTGGGAATGGTGGTCAACATAGACCTCTGTATCCTGGCAACTTATAATTGCCCAAACCCAATACTATGTAACTCCCAAGACTGGACAAAATGGTGCAGTTCTGCCCTGTCCCCTGGAACATTAGTGCTGAGCTCCTGGTCATCACACAAGCATGCCCTGAAAGCACTATCAGGAGAAAGGCCGTGGTAGCCCATGGAATTACCACAGGGCAGCCACAGACTGCATGACTGTGCAGACTGCACGTCTGGCCGGTCTCCAGCTGGGTGAATTCCCCCCACCCACTGACTAACTGCGCAAGAGACTGTATTGTTTGCACTAGACTATGTTCCCCAGGCCCATGGGTTAGAAAGCCTGGCTCCAGTTCGGAGGTACTGAGAGATGGAAACTTTCATAAGTGGAGCCTTACAAGATTAGGGGTATCTCCTCAAAGGGGATTGTGGGACCCCAGTCTTTTTTCTCTATCTCTTTTTCATGTCTTGTTTGTGAGGTGAATGTCTTTACTCTGTCATCAACTCAACCATGATATTCTGCCCAGGGCCAAAGCAAAGGGTCTGATTGGTCATGGGCTGGGACATCTGAAATCAGGATCCAAAATAAACCTTTCCTCTCGATAAGTCGCTTATCTTGGGTATTTTGTTACAGTGATATAAAGCTAATGTAATCTGTAAGCCAGAAACACCCTGTTGAGTCCTTCCCAAATTCCTGGTATAGACAAAGCATGAAAAATGATTAAATGGTTGTTGTGGCTTAAAGGCACTACCAGCCAGCCTGGCTTGTTAAGGAGACAGAATGGGAGCCATGGGGAACCCGGTTCTCATAGATCAGAATGTGCTTAGATCACAGGGAGCGACTGTGAGCAGCTGGGCTAGATCTGGATGAGTGACCTGGGCTCAGATCTGGGCTTATGCTTAGAGAAAGCCCCACCCAGTTTGCATAGTATGACATCTCACAGATGAGTCAGGACACACAGTTCTCAGGGCACAGTTAACTGACATTCAGAAAGTTCCACTTTGGACAGCAGGTAACCCAGAGGAAATTAGACTATGTTACTATACAGAAATGCAAGCTTGGCATGTCGGTGTAGCAGGCTGGTACACAGGAACAGACCCTGGGTGTCATAGTGGTTCTCAGGAGACATGAATGGCATTGAAGGAGGAGAGCCTGAATACTTCCCACAGTGCCTGGTGTATGGGACCTGCCCACCAGATACCAGGTAGCCATTGATAAAGTATGATAGGCTTCTCCCTTAAGAGGTTATTGGCATTATTATTAGTTGGCCGCAGAGCCGTGGTCTAGAAGACTTGAGATTAAAACGTGATCAAAATCTCTGTTTATCAGTGTCTGGACTTTTTACAGTACCAGTTCAGAGCTGAGCACTTTAACAGATGCTCCTTGGCCGACTAAAGCAGGCAAATAGATATTCTTAATATTCCCAGTTTCCAAACGAAACACAGAGTGGCTCTCCAGAGGAACAGAGCTGTTCAAGTAAACGTATAGACTTATTTGGTTTACATAATGAGGAATGGGTTGTCTGCCATTGACCATCTCAGTAGCTGTTTAACCCATGAAGCTGGGTGTTTTAGAAGGTTCTGAAGGCCTAGATGATTCCTAGGGAGCCCCTTGCCTTCAGTTCATGCAGGAAGGCTGAAGAAGTTGAGTTCTGACATCAGCAGAGATAACAGGGGATATGTGCATTTACTAGCAAGGAGGAAAGGTAGGCAGTCAGGACAGCTGTCCTCTGAGGCAGGGCTGGAGCAAGCGCCACCCACCCTGGGGGAGGGGCTTCTAACCTCAGCTTCTCGGAAAGGTACCAACAGTCCCACGTAGAGGTGTGTCTCTTGCTTTACTTCAGATCCAATAAAGTTGACAATCAAGACTGACCCTCACACAATGAAAAGTGTTCAGGCCAGAGCTTCAGTCTGGGCTTCCAGTTCTATCTAGTCCTGTTAGTCCACACATCTTGCTTTCCTTATGAACTCATCTTCTCTAAGATGATAGACAGGAGAACTTCAACATCTCCCCCTGCACCCTGCCTAGACCAAAGCAGAACAGAATCTGAGAGTGGTGTCAGGCCAGGTGTCCAAGAAGTGCTGAGCAGGGGTCACAGAGGCTAGGGAAGCAGTAGGTGACACTCCCTACTCCAAACAGAAACTAGATCCCTCTGTGGTGGGAACAGTCACCCACCACTGCTACCCTAGAAGCAGTGCTGGCTGGAAGGAGGATGCCTTCCTCGGGGTGGGTCTCAGGACACCATCTTACTGTTTGATTTGAAATAAATGACCATGCTCACAACATTAGAATAGTTTTGTTTGAGTGTGAAAGTGGGACAAGCATGTTTTTTTTTTTTCAGAGGCTCCCTCCTTCCCCTGGTAGGGGTTTGGCTGTGGTAGAGCCCAGGTTGTAAGCAGCCCATATATGAAGCATGCTATTTCTCTTTCCCTAATAACAGCGCGAAACCGTGGGCATGTAAAACATGGTTGCTGAGCTAAAATCCCTCGTCCTGCTAGGACTACGTGTCTACACTCCAAACATGGCAGAGCTGGGTATTTCTGGATAGCGGTTGAAGTCCTAAAGCTGAGGACAGTAGACAGTACACCTGATCTGACATCACTTTCAGATTCTCTTCTGCTTTGGTCTAGGCAGGGTACAGGGGGAGATGTTGAAGTTCTCCTGTCTTTCATCTTAGAGAAGATGAGTTCATAAAGAAAGCAATCATGTCCTAATGCATGGATTTCCATCTGACAGAGGCTAAGCAGACTTTACCATCCCACGAAGACTCCTGGAAAGAGGAAGTCACAGAGCAATGAGCTGAGGACTGTAGGAGACAGCACTGTGGCATTTGCCCTCTCCTTCCCATAGCATGCAGAATTCATCAAAACTGAACTCAGGTACTGTCTCCGCCTACCTTCCACACTGTGGAAACTGCCCCTCTGGAATTCCTTTAGTATGCTCTTCTCCACGGAGCAAGGAACCTATAGAATCAAGGTACATGTCTGTTTGTGGATTTGGTCTAATGCTACTTATGTTAATTAGGTCCCCCAAATTATGTGGAAATCTGCACTAAGATGCTGAGGATCCCTGTCCCCAGTTGGTTTTGACTGGTAAATGAAGTGGCTGGTGGCCAATAGCTGGGCAGAGAGTCAGGTGAGACTTGACATTCCCCAGGCAAAGGGACTGAGGGAGAAACAAGGAGTTAGAACGGCCATGCGGGGAAAGGAGAAAGAACTAGCCTGAGAGGTGCAGAAGAGTCTGTCTGTCTGTCTGTCTGTCTGTCTGTCTGTCTGTCTTCCATTCGGGAATCCAGAATATTGGGACAGGTAGTGAGGAACACACTGCCCCCCCCCCAAGTTGATTTGAGTAGAGGTTAATTGGCAACAGCAACACATGTCTTCCTGAGCCTTTGCCTCTTTTTCTCTATCTTGTTGCAAGTGTTCAGGTGTCTCAGAATGCCCAGGTTTCTTCCGGAGCCTGCTCAGACCTGTTCTGAAGTCCATATACAAAGAGTAGGTTGTGTCAGCTAAACACCTGAGTGTGGTCACCATGGCAGCAGTTTGGAATACATGGAATGTGTAGATCTCGGATGTGTCTCCCACTGAACCATCTTGCTGGCCCTTGAATAATACCTTTTAATATCAGGAAGCCCGCTGACTTCCAAAATGAAATGTACACTCACTGGAGCATCCCGGAAAGCTATGGAATGACTAGAGGCCATCCAGGGGTATTCTCCCAGAGCTTGTGGCAAGAGGATAAACTGATTTCCCTTGTTTCTTTCTTCTTTTTGGCCAGTCCTGCCTCTTTGGCTGTATCTCCAGTGAAACCTTCTGCTCACATTTGTCTATTAGAAAGGGTCCAGGTTTCTGGCTCAGCCTGTTCCTTCCACTCTTGTGTCCAGGGATGATGACCTCACCATGTTTGGCCAATTAACATGCTGTTTCCAAATCAGCATATATGGATGATGGCTGCATTCATGACTTGGTTAGACTGTCAAAGTCTGTGGTCAAATAGAATCCAGGATCAAACTAATTATCCTCGTCCTTAGCTTTAAATCAGCCCAGAACACCCCTTGCAAAGAAATGTTGAGTTGATTTGACGACGAGTCCTTGGGTATGAATTGTTCATCTGCTTGCAACGCTCTCTGTAGGGTGAGGAGTTGGGACGCTGTAGACAGAAAAGAAGCACATGAGAAGATGTTCATCTAATGTCTCCCTCCCTTTCTTTCCCAGGCAATGAATCCATTAGAAATGATTCCAGACGAGACACATGGAAACTCTTTTGCACCTGAGTAAAGCCTGCAGCACAGCCTTTGTGCTATGGTCCCTTTGCTGACGGATCCCACCCTGTGTTCGTAGCTCTCCTTGATGAAAGTGAGTCCTGCCTTTTGGGTCATCTCTCCAGTGAAATGTTCTGCTCACATTTGTCTATTGGAAAGAGCTAAGGTTTCTGGCTCAGCCTGTTCCTCTTATGTCCAGGACCAATGACCTCACCATGTTTGGTCAATTAACACGCTGTTTCCAAATCAGCATCTATGGATGATGGATACATTGTTTGTTCTAGCATGACTATTGTGTGGCCAAAGATCACCTCTGGCACCAGCTTTGCTTTTGTTCTGAACACATTATTTCTCATCGCAAGTTTGAGAACAATCGGCTTATTGATCAAATGTAAGAATCAGGGGTGGACTTTGCCAGACTAAGGCTCGCTGGGTGCCAACCTGAAAGCGGGTGAATCGCCTTTTTGGAGTTTCATCTTTGGGCATGAGCATGGTGATAATAGAATGTGCCTCTAAGTTATTTCTTTTTGTTGCTCTGCCTTGAAAATACCATTCTCATCTCTGACTGAGGGACAACACATGATAAGCAGCTCACCAACTAGTTGGAGCACACCAGGTCGGATTACTTATGTCTTCTTTGGTTTCTTGTTGTGTGTAGTTTTTGCTACCTTGCTTTAAGCTCCTGGTGGACCATGCTATGAGCCCCCACCAAGATTCCCTTAGATTTCCAGATAAAACACACACACACACACACACACACACACACACACACACACACACACACACATACTGGTTAATCTTAAATGTCTTTGCCAACTCAATGACTGGGTACTTCTAAACCTCTTCTGTAATCTCAGACATAATCGGGTAGAATTGCCAATGGCCACACCAACTGAATACTAACATGGCTGGTTGGCTTTATCTCCTGAAGCCACTGCCTTTCTTCTATTCCCCAGTTCTCCTGATCCTCCTTGGTTCCCCCTTCTTAAATCTAACTATCCTGCTCCATCCTCAGTCATTGGTCACTGGTATTTTTATTGATTGATCAAGAACCAATTGGGGAACAAGACCTTAGCATCAGAACCACTCCCTACAGTTCTCCCTCCTTGTGTAGACTACCCAACCCCAGTTCCTCCCTGCTGACTTGGCAGGTAAGGCAGCATCCCACTTAGGCAAGACACCAAACTGAGGAAACAGTGGGGACTCGCAGGGAACACACCTTCATAGGAAAGCAAGGCACAGGAAGACTGCCACATGGGTATGATCTGAGACCCCAAGTGGAAGATTGAGGTGTGAGGACAGTTGAAATGACTCGATTCTTGTCATTTGAAGGCCCAACAATACAATCCTTCTCTGACTTCTTTCTAAATAAACATAGAGCTTCCATCTGTAGTTCAGGTAGACCTTGAACTCACAGCTTTCCTGCCTCGGCCTTCCAAGCACTGTGATTATAGGTGTATTCTACCATGCCACTCGCATATAGCCAAATGTTCAGACTTACTTATTATGTGTGTATAGATGTGTTTGTGTGCACATGTGCCAGTAGAAATGCATGTATGCATATAGGCCAGAGTTTGATGTTAGATATCTTCTCTTACCTCATTTTTTAGGAAACAGGGTTTCTCACTGAACTTGGAGCTTGCCAATTCAGCTAAATTGGTTAGCCAACAAGTCTCAGAGATCCTCTTATCTCTGCCTCTGCCCCAGCTTGTTTTCTTAAAACATAGGTCCCTGGGATTGAACTTGGGTCCTCAGGCTTGTGCAGCAAGCCCTTTACTGACTGAGCCATCCCCTCTCCTTAAGTGGTTCAGGATTTTGTTGAATTTGTCCTGTGATGAGAGAGCCACCATCAGTGTTTGATGATTGACTTTGTGATGTATCTTCTCAGTAGTCCCTACCTAAGGAAAATGATCAATCAGATACTCATTTTGGTGACGAGAGGACAGTAAGATGTTGGTGTGTGACATGCAATTCATTGTTCTCTCTCAATTCAGGGAGGGTGGCTGCAGGAAATCAACTCTGTGTTTAATCTGCTCTCTCTCCCCCTCTCTGGGTGTCTGTTGGCCTTGGCTCAACTCCAAGCTCTCTGGGAACCCAAAGCCCTGGCTGATGGTGTTGTTGGACCTGGGTTCCTCTGAGGAAGATCTGTCTGAGAGAGAAGAAGAGATAAAGCTGAGACGTTAAATGTTTCCAACAAAAGCTATTAGGGCAGAATTTCCTGATTCAGCACTTCCCGGCATTTTTTGAGGTTTCTCCACAGACAACGTACAGTTACTTTTTTTTTTTTTTGTGCATGTGGTTTTCTTTATTTAGGTTTTTTCTCCCCTAAGCTTATGGGTTTTCATTGATGAGATGGTTGTGCAATTCTGAGGTCCAAGCATTGCCAGGAAACAATGGTAAGTTGCTGATGGCTGCTTACCCTCAGTGCAAGGGGAGACCCAAGCATGGCTCCTGACTCTCGGTGGTGGGCAGAACGGCTGTCACCTGTGTATCCCTGAGGTGGGCCCCCGGCAGCTACAACTCTTGAGCTCTGTCCCTTGATAGCACTGTGGAGCTTGAGTTTATTGACTTATGAGTCACATGTTCCTTGGCTTTTGTGCTGGGTTGAGCTGTATCTTCCCACAGTGGTATGCTGAAGTCCCTGTTCCCTGTGACTAGATTATTGTGAGACATTGTTCCTGTTCAGTCGTTCCACTCCTGGGAGCTAATAACCTAATCGGAGGCAGAAAGCCTTTATAGGAAACAGGTCACAAGGCAAGGCATTACAGAATTTCAGGACAGCAGAATCTGTGCCCTGGAGCAGCCAAGCAGTCCTTGACAGTGGCATCTCCTTAGACACAGGTGGTTCCCAGAAAGCCATCGTCTGGCCTCTCTCCCTAGACTGCTGAGTTTCTCTGTGCCTAAGCTTTCTTCTTTGCAAAGCTAGGTTTACTTGTATGGACGTTACACTTGATAAGAGAATGATCAGGCAGAGGGAGACAAACTGTAGCCTCAAGAGGATAGGGTGTCTCCTCACTGACCAGGGAAGATGTGGCTGGTTTATGGAAGAAGAATCCTACGGGCGGACAAATGCTTGAAGCTCACTGACAGGACCCGACACCCTCCACCAAGGGATTAGAAAGGACCGCACATGGCCCCTGATATAAGGAGGCTTATTTGTCTAGAGGACCTCATCTGTCAAAGTGAGCTGGGAGAGGCCCGCTGAGGAGCACAGTGTTTTGCCAGGTGTTAAAGAAGCACTAGGTCCTGATCCTTGGTTGCAGTCCTGTATGTGGGGCTCCCCTGCTTCCTGCAATCCCCTGCTTCCTGCAATCCCCTGCTTCCAAGATTTCCTTTTTTTCTTGTTTCATCCTCTGTAAGGACAAAGACCTGGCTTCAGGGTCCTGCCACACACGAGCTGGGCAGCTGTTTGTAAGATTTCAATTTTGTTTGTGCTCAGCGTTTTCATTTTCATAAACCAGAAAAGTAAGACCTGCTTTTAAATGCTTCTGGCCTCAGGTCTAAATGGAAGCCAGCATAGCATGCCTATCATAGCCGAGAGTGATTGGTCAATATCCGCCATGTTCACGTAGGTGATTTGACTCTGGTATGGGCATCTGGGGCCAGTGGTGGCTCTTGGTAGCTGGTCTTGAAATTCATTTCAGGATAGGTACTGTCCACTTTGTTAGAGTGTCGGGGTAGCATTGAGCTCTGAGAAGCTGGATCTGAAGAAGAGTCTAGGCAAGGGATCTTGGCTTTCTCCAACTGTGGCCAGGGGCAGCAGTAATGACTGCCTGGGCCCACATTACTTCTTGTCTTCTACCACTGGCCTGAATCAATACAACCAATTGCTCCACTCTCCCATTTGGTAACCTGGAAACTTCTGAGGATCTATGATAACTGCGTTGTCATTTCTGAGGAGAAAATGAACAAAAAGACAGCCACGTGGCAGAGGCAAGCATCAGGCAAGTCTACAAAATTTAGCAGAAAGGGTTGGGGTTTGAAAGACAAATGTAACTAGAAAAAGAACTTGTTCCTCTTCCTTCTACCCCTGTCCCCCCAACCACCCCATCCCTGGGATTCTATTTCCAAGGTCTTTAATTTTGAAAACTTAAACAAGAAAGTGTTTTAATCTTCAAGGGCTCTCATTAATCACCGGGCCTGGCCCAATGGAGAGAGAGAGATGACTCACTTCTACAGTTGATTTCTTGGTAATGGAGGGTCAAGGCCTGCCCCTACACTGCCCCTTTGTCGAGCTAATGGAGAAAGCTCTCACTGAGGAAGCACCCATTCTGGAGCAATTTTTCAGTGGAAAATTGCTGACAGGAATAGCCACCGACAAGAAAAGATTTCTCTTAGGGAAAGAAAGTGAGTGGCTCGGCAGAATCATTAGAAACACAGAGTCTGCCTTGGAGAGTTGTGGAGTTCAATGGCAGGGTAAAGCAAAGGCTTCAGTGTGTGCCATATTAAGTATATCTGCAATAAATAATGAATCTTTATTATATCCCTTCTTGGTGCCAGGCACTGTGCTGGGGACCTTTTCTATGTCATTGTTTGATCCTTATATATTATGTGACAGGTGACATCATGTCCCCCTTTACGGATACAAATTCTGACATGCATGCCAAATGACTTATTATATAAATGACTTTTCTCATTGCTATAATAAAATACCCAACGAGGGCAACTTAAGGAAGGCATGGTTTGTTTTAGCTTACTGTTTGAGGGGCTACAGTCTTCACAGTGGAGTGTGCGTGAGTCAGCTGCTCATCTACGATGAGGAAGAAGAAAGAAATGCATGCTGGGAGATCACTCGCTTCCTACTTTTTCTTCAGTCTGGGGTCCCAGTCCGAGAGATGTTGCTGCACACATACAGGGGGATCCTCTTCAGGTAAATCTCTATGGAATACCTATAGAGATGCACTCAGAGACTCATCTTCTAGGTGCATCTCCAAATCTAGTCAAGCCTACAATGAAGATGGACCGTCACAGTTGCCTAAGGCCTCACAGCTAGTAAGAGATGGAAGCAGGTTCTGTATCCATATGGTTTGGTGCTGAAGCTGAAACACACTTCCACTCACTGGCAAGCTCACCCCTCTGGGCTACAGACTGAGGGGTTGCTGTAATGGAGCAATGGGTCACTTTCCATTTGCAATAACTACTGGGAGATTGTGGAGCAGATAAGTTTGCTGTCCCACTACTTTCTGCAGAACAGTCTCAGGATCTTATTTTTAAAGGTTTGGGGTGCTACAGCACCAGTGGGTGAGAGGATGGGCTCTTGACTCACTGTGCAAGCCAGTTTTCAAGAGTTTAAGGATTTTAAAACCATCGGTTTTGGTCCTGGCTAATTTCATCAACACGAGGTAAGCCGTTGCCAGCCCACAGGTGGTTTGTCCCAGCTCCCTGCTAGAGCTGAGTATGGTCAGAGCTGGGCAGGGTTGGTACTGGTTCTATAGAGGGTCTGCTCCAGATGTTCTGGGGCTTGGAGGAGTCTTTTCCAGATCCTAGGGTGGAGGTGATGCTGGGGTCTCCCTCATATTGTGAGAACACTTGGAACACTTAAAAAAAGAAGTTCGCTCTCCTATGGGTGAAGGGAGACTTGTCTTATGGGAAGGTTTGCAGGGATGTAAGTCTAGCAGTTTCTATAAAATGTCTACATCCCCAACTTACAGAACCGGGTCGGGGGGTGGGGGTGGGGAACCCATTGGCTTGGAAGTGTCTGATTCGGTGACGCCCAAGCCAGGCTTTGGGTCCCCCTTCTAACACTCCTGACTTCCCTCGTTGCGTTCCGGGGGAGGCTGGAGCAGACGGTATGTTCAGGAACACCTTAATGATGTCAGGATACTTTTCATGTCTCATTTATCACTTAGCAGCTCAGAGTTGTAGTGCGCTCCCCGTGTTCGTTCTCCCTTTCACACGGACAATGCATTCTTTCAACAGTGTGCAGCTCCGTGGGAAGGGCCGTGCTGAAAGCAAAAACAGTGGTGCGTGCAGCCTGCTCCCCTTTGGGGGGAGGGGCCGGGGGCGGGGCAGGTGGGGACCAGATGCCTGGCCACAGCCGAGGGAGGTGGAGGAGCGTATGGAGCAGCCACTTCTGGTTCCACTTACTCATTTCTCTGCGCTGAAAGGTGTCATATAAATGCTAAATAGAACAGAGAGAGATGGGGCCTATCTATCTGCGTTTTGGCTAATGTGAGCAGATGGAGATAACAAAACCGCTTTAGCGGATGAGGTTCACCTGCCCTGCCGGGGCTAAGGTCCGTCTTCAGTTCGGGTCAATGCTGCCCGGTCAGTTCTGCTCCAGCGCTGCAGCAGACACGGTACTCTGTACAAAAGGGGGTTCGTGCTTTCTGTCCTCAGTGGGTTGACAAAACTTGTTGACGAGACAAGTTTAACCACAGGAACCATCTGAGAACAATATGACCAGGTTTATGATTAAGTGGTAAGTCCTGCGGAACAGATGAAGTGCTAGAGGAGGCTGTAGAAGAAAGAGGAAGCCATGATTGGAAGCAAGGCTTTGTGGGGAGAAGGGCTGGACCACTGTCCCGCTGACCAGGTAGCTTGTTTCCTTAGGATGCTCACACGCATTCTTCTTACCCTTTAGGTCTTAGTTTAAATGTTCTCTGTCCACAGGGCCTTATTAGTTATCCTAAGTGGCGGCCTCTATCCACTTAACACCATGTGTAATAGATATTAACATGTTTCTCTCTTTCCCGTTGCTTTGTAACCACTCCATAAGGCAGCGGTCCATACATCTGTTTCATTCACTATTGAATTCGCAGACAAGCACAATGCCTGGAGCCCAAGAGGTGCTCTGCAAAGACTTGCTGAGCGAATGAGTGACATTTGAGGAAAGCCTCATTTAGCTAATGTTTCTGTTGGCCAACTGAATCCAGGATTTTGTTTTATATTTTAGGAAGAAAATCTATAGAGTTCATACATAGTTCCGGTGTGGAGATGAATGTCTTTCAAGGCAAAGGGTTTGCATTAAAACATAAAACCATGATAAAGTAGAAGGAGAAACTGGTCATCAACATGAGCATGCCAGACAAGTCTGCATGCTAAGAAATAGAGGAGAAAGGAGGAGAAGGAGGGGGAGGAGGGGGAGGAGGAGGAGGAGAAAATCAAATGTGTATGAATAATTGAGCTGGGACCTTGAATAAACTTAACCCATTACTTTGCAGACTATAATGCAGGCATTTTAATCTTGGATCCTGTCCAAGGTGATCCATTATTGGACGAAGTGGGAGAATCTCGTTCAGAGACAGTTTCACCTAAAATGTGATCTGTGATCATGGACTCAGGATTACAGGAAAGCTCCAATATGGTTTTAAGTAAAAGGTAGAGGGCTCTTGTTTCGCCCTCTGTTCGCTGTGAGTGGTGAGTAGCCTGGAAGGTTCTCCTTTCGCCCTCTGTTCGCTGTGAGTGGTGAGTAGCCTGGAAGGTTCTCCTTTCGCCCTCTGTTCGCTGTGAGTGGTGAGTAGCCTGGAAGGTTCCTTTTGAAAAAGCACTGTTTTGTTTGGCTCACGCCCACAGAGGCACTCAGCTCTGCAACAGGACAAAGACACATTTTAAAAAGTAAGAGGATTGCTGGGCGTGGTGGCGCACGCCTTTAATCCCAGCACTCGGGAGGCAGAGGCAGGCGGATTTCCGAGTTCGAAGCCAGCCTGGTCTACAGAGTGAGTTCCAGGACAGCCAGGGCTACACAGAGAAACCCTGTCTCAAAAAACCAAACCAAAACAAAAAAACCAAAACCCCCAAACCAAAAAACAAAAACAAAAATAAAAAACCCAAAGAAACAAAACAAAACAAACCCCCCCAAACAAACAAACAAACAAACAGTAAGAGACCTTAGTATGCAGTTGATTGTCTTGTTATTTGGATTCAACTGGATCAATATTTAATTTTAGTTGTGGAAGGTGAGGCCAACCATTCAGAGATATCTTCAAATTTCTTTGCATAATAAAAAGATCTCTCTTAATTTATTTACAGTTTAGTTCAGGAAAAGTAACAGAAAGGAGAGTGTAGACAAGGTTGGGGCAGGGTGTTCCTTTGGTGACGACATGCAGTTAGTAAATGGATAATCTTAGTTTGTGAATCTTCATGGTCAGAACCAGAATTTCAGCACGTTTTAGAAATTCCTTCCCCACCAAAGAAAGTTCCACTGCAGGAAAAAAATTCCAATATTAAAAGCAATCTTTTGATTATACTGGATACATTTTTGAAGCTGCTGGAACCTTCTATAGAAATTTTAAAATTCTACACATAGGAAACTTATGATTTGCAGGATATTAGAAGTGAAGTTGGTTGTTTGACCTGAAGAACATTAACTTTGGCTGGTCTATGAGTTGCTTTGTGAATTGCCTAAAAAAATCTTTTTGCATATTTGATGATTGCACTGGGTGTTGGCCACAGACTGAGGGAGTCCACTGGCATCGCCAGTTTCTGAGCTCCTACTTCTTTCCTTCACTGTCTTCTGAGCTGAGACAGATTCTCACAGCCGAGAAGAGGAAAAACTGTCACACCCAATTCAGGCTTGCTGGGAGCTACTTCACTCTATCCTTCTTTACATCAAGGTGTTGTGTGCAAGACCTCGGACCAACTTTACACTGTTGTGAATAGATCGGGAAGCTCTGTTTAGGGGACCTTTGCTAAGGACGTGACTCTAAGCTGTACATAATGTGCAAACCATAGGTCCAGGATATAGGTTGGATCTACATTGTCTCTCAGAGCCCCACAAGTTGTATGTGTGACCACCAGTCTGTGATCCTACTGAGCAGAGGTGAAACCTTAAGAGGTGGGCAGGCTCTTGTAAAGGAACTAAGTTATTGAGAATCTGTTCTTGGAGGGGGCATTAAGTCCTCGGCCTTTTGTCTTTCTTTGCTTGTCAGCAGCAAAAAGGCAAGCAGCCTTCGTTCCTTCATGTGCTCCCATCATGGTCTTCTGCTTTGCCACACACAGGTCCTAAAACAGTGGAGTCAGAAGATCACGGAGGAAAAAAATCTCTGAAACCATGATCAAAAGAAATTCTTTTCCATCTTCTAAGATGTTTATCTCAGATGTCTTGGCACAGCAAAGAAGAGGCAGCAAACACGAGCTCTGTGAAAGCGCCATACGCCATAGATCATTATATAATGAGGAGAACAGGCATTTACCACACTATGACCTCAAACTTTTGTTTTGTCTCCTCAGCTCTGCAACCAACTTTTTCCTTGACTCATCTTCATGTCCTTGTATTATCAAACCCTGGGATATTTGGTCATCAATCATCTTAGGTGATGATTATGAATAATGTGTAGTCATTGATGATATCAGAAAATGGATACCAGTGGAGGGGTGTCTGTGAGTGCAGTATTTATTCCGTCTCGCTTCCTAGCTTAGGATTTTTCTTTCTATCGCAGAGGAATGCATTAGAGCCAAACAGCTCGATCCCCTACAAACAAGTCTCTGGCTTGGAAGCCAAAGAGACCATATGCTTTTTAGCCTACTTTCCTGAAGAACTGTCAGACACATTTGAGGTTCATGTTTAGCACCAGGACAACATAAATGATATGAATAGATAGGACCCATTGGTCTCAGATATGTATTATTCTCAGTGTGGAAAAAATTGAACCAAAAGAAACAACTTGAAGAAGGCTTGGGAGATGTTTCAGTGATTAAGAATGTGAACTGTTAGCTGGGCGTGGTGGCGCACGCCTTTAATCCCAGCACTTGGGAGGCAGAGGCAGGCGGATTTCTGAGTTCGAGGCCAGCCTGGTCTACAAAGTGAGTTCCAGGACAGCCAGGGCTGTACAGAGAAACCCTGTCTCGAAAAACCAAAAAAAAAAAAAAAAAAAAAAAAAAAAAAAGAATGTGAACTGTTCTTGCAGACACAGTACCAGAGGATCGGATGGCCTCTGGCTTCTGGCCTCTGGGGCACTTGCATGCACAAGCACAAATCTACACATTGACACACATGCATACACATAATTTAAAAAAACCCAAATCTTTAAAAAGAAAAAAAATTGAGAGTATCAAAATAAATCAATGAAATAGCATTAAAAACAGAAAAATGTATCACACATTAAAAAAAAAGATTTATTTATTTTATGTATAGGAATACATCATAGCTGTCTTTAGACATACCAGAAGAGGGCACCTGATCCCATTATAGGTGGTTGAAAGCTACCACGTGGTTGCTGGGAATTGAACTTGGAACCTCTAGAAGAGCAGTCAGTGCTCTTAACTGCTGAGCCATCTCTCCAGCCCAACCCATTTCTTTACTATACAAATACATTATTTAAAAAAAAAAATCAGTGTAAGCTAGGCGGTGGTGGTGCATGCCTTTAATCCCAGCAAAGGCAGATGGATCTCTGTGAGTTCAAGGCTAGCCTGGTCTACAGAGGAAGTTCCAGGACAGCCAGGGCTACACAGGGAAACCCTGTCTAGCAAATGAAAAAAAATCAGTGGAGAGTTGGGGACATAGCTTAGTCAATAAAGTGCCTGTTGTGTATACACAAAGGGGCCTGAGCTCAAAGTCCAGAACCCAATGAATAAAAGCCAGGCATGGTGGTATGTGCTCTAATTCCAGTCCTAAGGAGACAGGGTGGTCAGCTGACCCTTGGGGTTTCCTGGCCTGTCAGCCAAGCTCCCTTCAAAGTCCCAAGTCAATGAGAGACTGTCTCAAGAATACAAGGTACCTAGGGAGCGACAGCCACAATGGCCTCTGGTCTTTATGTGCACATGAACGTATGTGCACTTCTCATATGTGCATCTGTACATGCATAGAAGCATCAGACTAGAAAAGATAAGTTATTAAATTTATAGTGCTAAAGCAATTTTCAACTGGAAAATGTTTCTTAACATCATATAAAAAAATAAACACAAGAAAATTCAAAACAATGAGAACAAAATGTAGATTTTTTTCAACACCATTATTTAGACTTTCCTCTACCTCAGGAATGAGAAGGCTTTCTTTGAAGTAGCAAAAAGTATATGCTGGGGAAAAAAAAAGGACTTGGACATTTGACTATATTGAGTAAACCATCTCCATATGGCCACATGCATAAAAGAAAAGAAAATGCATATTAGATAATATAGACTGCTTACAAGTGAAAACAGAACAGAAAAAGGCAATTCAAACAAGAAATTGTCAATGGCAAATGAACATAATTTTAAATTATTTATATGGTGTTTAATGTGTCATCTCAGGCCACAGGGTGAACTTAAAGATACAAGCCATGTGCCAAACAGTCAAAAGAAAGATGCAATTCTTCTGGCTTCTTGGTGACTGGAAATGCCATGACAACCTTAACACATCTTTTGAATGGGGGAAAAAGTTTGTATGTCTTGAAGTCCATTGGTTGAGCTCATAATATATGGAACTGAACTTAATCTTCACAATTTTTTTTTTTGCTACTGTAAAGACACTTTGTCTCCTGATCTGTTTGAAACAGATCAGCTATTAAAGACGAAAGGGTGCAGAGGACATCCGTCCCCCCACTCTGAGATGAGCGGAAGCTCCCTCTTAGCTCTGTGCTGTCTTGATCATGTGGATGCCAGGGAAGCACCTCCAAGCTTTGCTGTATACCAGCACATGCACAGCCCTGGGCTATCTCTGCCTTCCATGGTTATTTTCATGTCCTGTTGGTAAGTGGTGGGAAGCCTTCTCCTAGACTTTGATAAGGCTGGCGCTGTACTTTCAGCCCCGTGACCATATGCAAAGGCCAGACTACAAAAAGAGACAAAATAAATGGCTTTTCCTGTCACTGGAGAGAGAAGAGGCTGACGACAGATTTGCTTTCTTTGCAAGATCTTCCACTTATTATAGAACCCAAAGCTTTCTGCGGTCCGATGCTGGAAACCGTAATGAGCACTCTGCAGGGGAAACCATTATAAACAGGTATAAACGAGTAACTGATCAATACTAATCAGTAAGCACAACCTCACTCAAGTTCTGGCCATATGGAGGGGTAGATTATCATTTTTTAATGTCCCAGGGAGGAGTCAGAGAAACACAAGATGTTCCCGGGCTTGCAGTAAAGGGGACATAAAGGGACTCACAGGCCCTTTAGAGGTGCATGTTGTATGCAAGGTCTCAAATGAGAAATTATCTGGAACTTAATGTGATAGCTCCAGCACGCTCACTGAAAATACTGATACTTTGTTAAAGAAGTAGGTTAAAAAGGAAGTAACAGGCTAGAGAGATGGCTCGGTGGTTAAGAACATCCGCTATTCTTCTAGAGGACCCGAGTTCAATTCCCAGCATCCACCCGTAGGTTCCCAGCATTCTATAACTCCAGTTCCAGGGGACTTGATGTCTTCTGAACTCCATGGCCATCAGGTATACACGTGGCACACAGACATCCAGGCAGATTAAAAACATCCATAGACGTGAAACACAGGAGAATTGGGAAGACACAGAATATGGAGGCTAGATGAGGGAAAGAGGGAGGGGCCATCCAGAAATCGCTAGAGAGTGAAACTTGTTTTAGCTCTTTGGTCACATGACGGGCCTCTGTTGGGGCTGAGTTGGTTTCTAAGGTGTGACTGACTGGAAGGATTCCTGGGGATGTATCTGTTCAACGGAGAGCAGTGGGGCCCTTAGCATGGAGCCTGCTCCCGCGCCTGCCACAGGCTCGGCTGCGCCCTCTTCAGGTCAGAGTTCAGACCTAGTTCAGCGGCGCTCTGGAGTGAATAAACAAATAGAAGTAGATGTTATCAAAAAGGATCTGTTAATATGACTTTCAGCTGTATAGGTTGGGCAGCCCACAATTGTCTGGGTGCTGGAAAGGCTGGGATTTCAGTAGTAGCCTAGCCCTGTGTAGCTGGATGTTTTAGCAATCCCAATCTGGCACCGAGGGTGGGGGAGATTCTGGGGAGCTGACAGTCTTCAGTCTCTGTTGGAAGATGAAGAAGCTGGGGGGATTCCGGAGCCTGCGAAGGATGGCGGAAGCTACAACAGCAACAGATCCATACAACGGCCAGACACGAAGGGAGGGCGATCAAGCAGTAAAGGGCTGCCTGCACCCCGTGATTGCTTTGTATTTGAGCTACTTTGCATTTGATACCCCTCCCTCACTCTGGGGAACAGTCTTCTACCCTCAGACAGTCCTTCCTGGAAACACACAGACCTCCTCAAAGCTATGTCTCTTAGTTGATTTAGATGCCATCAATTTTATGATCACGATTTGCCGTTACATCTGCGTTTTAATCTGGATTCTACCACTGGACAAATCAGTGGGTCACTAGACAAGTCACTTTGGTCTTGAAGTCTATTTTTTCTCATTTACAAATATAAGCTTTATAACCCCTCCCACCCAGACTTGAGAACATATGGGGGTAGAGAGGAGAGAGAGAGAGAGAGAGAGAGAGAGAGAGAGAGAGAGAGAGAGAGAGAGAGATCTTCCTTTTATACGGATAGTGCCATAACCACAGGTAAAGGTGGGAGGTGAGCCAAGTGGATTCTGGGAATATGGTGACTGTTACCTTGGCAACAGGTATGAGGGTCTCCCTGTCACCTAAGTGTGATGTCACTGGGTTTGGAGATCCTGATACCAACATGGGTGACTTCTGGCCAAGTCTTTTCGCCCTCCTCACCCAGTTCAGGTCTCCAGAGGCTGCCTAGGCTCCTCCTTATGAGATTACCGTGGGTCTGGGTTTACGGGATTCACAGCAAGGATGGGGCAGCAGGAGCGGGCTGCCCAGTACCAGCAGAGGAACAAATCTTCGAATGTTAAGATAATGACAAGATCACGTGACATGGGATCTGCTTATCACCAACTCTAAATAGTGTAATAAGGAAATATTTTGGAGGCCTAGAGAGATGGCTCAGTGGTTAAGAACACTTGCTGCTCTTGCAGAGGACTTGTATCTTGATCCCAGCACCTACGTAGTTGCTCATAACCGTACTTTGAGTTTCAGGGTATCAGTCATGTTCTTTTGGCCTTTTTAGGCATCAGGTATGCTTGTGAAGCACAGACATACACGGAAGCAAAACACTCATACACACAAAATGTGGATAAATATTTTTTTTCTTTTCACTTTTTTTTTTTTGGTTTTTCGAGACAGGGTTTCTCTGTATAGCCCTGGCTGTCCTGGAACTCACTCTATAGACCAGGCTGGCCTCAAACTCAGAAATCCACCTGCCTCTGCCTCCCGAGTGCTGGGATTAAAGGCATGAGCCACCACGCCCGGCTAATATTATTTTTAAAGGAAGAAAATATCATTGTCTTAGAGAAAAATTTAGTAATTTAACTAGTACATAATAGAGGTAATTACTATTAGGTTTGAATGATGCATATATGGCTATACATAAATGTATCAAATCAGCACTTTTTACTATAAGTCTTTTGAAAAGTATATTTTTAGTGGATGCTAATCCAAAGGGTGCCTGCTTGTGTAGAAGTAAGCTTGCTTTCATTTGGAAAGTCTGCTCATAATGGTTTGGAAGCCTTGGAGCACACACTGCCCCTTGCCTGTGTTTGCCTGTGTTCCAGCAGTAGATTTGAAACAATGACCCCGAAGGACAAAGAAACCGAACCGGAAATGCCTCGGTTTTTATTGTCCTGTGGGAGCTTTACATTCTCGGTGACTGCGTGATGTTTTCTGCTAAGTATGGTGTATCTATGGGTTAATTATGTGGTGTATTTATGGGGCATGACACATGTAAGTGTGAGCTAATCCACTTAGGAAGTATTTTACTGAATTTGAAATAGAATCTTTAACATTGAACGCGTTCTTGCATTACAATTATAGTTGTTTAAAAACCAAAGAATAAATCTAGTAAATATAATATTACCACAGTGGCGTAAATTAATAATAGCCTGATTTATAATTTTATAGGCATTTTTGTTTTATTAAAATTTACTAGGGTTTTGTAGACAATTCTTTGCAGAAAATTCTGTATTGTAATGAGGAAGATCAAAATTCAAACTAAGTTGAAAATCTAGTAAAAACAGTTGTACACTTTTATGTAGAACTTTGTTAAGTCACAAATGTCTTGTCTTTCTCTTTGGCAATCTTAAACATATCCAGTGGAATAAGGGAAAATGTCTTTTATAGCTCCACAGTTTTTAAGAATTTGATTGCAAAGTTATTGAGGTGAATGCTTTAGCTGAGTGGAGGAAGGACACTGAGGATGATGTCTTTCGAGGCGTAGCTAATATACAACATGCATCTCTTCTCTTGCACATGTGCAAGAAGGCAGAACCCAAAGGACAGAGCCTCCCAGCCTTCCAGTCCTGCCATCTTCCACCTTAAGGAAAATAGCAGCAGCAGCAGCAGCAGCAGTCGTCAAAACAAATAGGTTCTCCAGGCCCGAGGCAGATATTTCCATCACATTCCCTCCCAAATGGCCCAGACTCAGACTTCCTTCATTCAGTCTACTTCAGACATCCAACCGTCTTCCTGTAAACTCCACTCAGCCTGCAAGCCATGCTGGAGAGAGCAGCCATGCCACAAAGCCTTCCTCCTTGAAGCGGGTTGATCCCCCCCCCCTTGTCTCCTGCAGCAAATAGTTTGAGTGCCCTCCTGACACAGATTTAGACTTTAATTCCTGCCGAAGAGAAGAGGAAGCTTTGGGCAGTCAGAAGCCATGCGGCCCCATCACTGCGCCCAGCCTGGGAGTTAATTACATTGTATTGCCTTTTTTGCCCAGAGCCCAGAGTTCCCCTCTGTTCTTCCCTTCCCTTTAAAACAGTCTACTTTTTTCCCTCCGAAGTTGCTCACTGAGGGCTAGAGAGAGTCCCCAGGGCTGTAGCTGCTTAGCACACCTTAACTGGAGCTCTTCCATAAATGCTTTGTTTACTTGGCAGTGTGTCTTTGGATCATAAAAGCCTAGATTTGCATATAGCCATGGCACTGTCCTCTACCGTGCTGGGGGAGGCCAAAGCAGGTCAGGACTAAAATGCTCAGTGTAGCGAGTCCCAGGCAGGCAGACAGGCAGCTAATCTATTTCCCTGGCATGCCATTAACATAGGTGAACACAAATCCACATCAAGCCCCAGTTAGTTTTTAAAGGCCATATTTACAGCCCATTAGCAGTTAGGGCCAGTGAGAACAAGGCCACTGGTGGTTCGTATGCAATCCATCACAGTAATTAAAGGTGTGTAAGAACAGTATCAATCAGGAGGGGGCGAAGACAACTTAACCTAGAGATGGATGAACAATGGCAGGGAGTGCTCCTGCCTTTCCCGGTCCTCTTCTCCTTTAGTGTCAGCATGTTTCTTTTCCTCCACACTCTGTGCTTTCCTGCTTTCCTGCCTGCCTCCTGTCTGTCTGTCTGTCTGTCTGTCTGTCTGTCTGTCTGTCTGTCTGTTGTGGATCCCTCTAACTTCTTAATTTAACATTAAGTAAATTCTTGTATAAATATTAACAAATAGAGCAAGTGTTTACTTCATTACCCCTATTTCCAGCCTCTCTCTCTCTCTCTCTCTCTCTCTCTCTCTCTCTCTCTCTCTCTCCCTCCCTCCCTCATATTTCTGAGTAGTCTTGGCACTGCTCAGCAAGCTATTCTGCTTCTTGCTTTGCTTCAGGTTCTTCAGCTTACGGGGGGGTGTGGTGGTGGAGGGATACACATTACTGAGGTGATCAGATATGCCCCGCCTGCCTTTCCAATTCTGAGAACCTGGGCTTGCCTGTCAGATGCTGTTCTTAGGTGTTTAGGAAAAATCAACACAAAGTAGATATTCAACTCTGAGGAAATAACTTTCCCCTGTTATCAGAGCATACCATAGACTCAGAGCTGAGGTGCTGGGGGGCGGGGTATGGGACTCACTTCACACTGGCCTCCAAAGAAGCTGCCCTGGAAGGTGTTGAATGCACAGAGCAAAGGGGCATGCTGCGAGAAAAGAGTCTGCATCCAGTTTGCAACCCTGAGCGACACTGGAGGAGGCAGGATGTAATTACCCCTGGTGCATTTCTTTGCTTTCCATCCTCAAGGAAGTCTATAATTCTTCTTCACTTGAAAAAAAAATTAGGAAATTAGGATCACAGTGCCAGTCAGTGCTGTGTGGGACCGAGAAAGGCAGCTGAGTTCTTGGGCTGAGCTAAGGCTTAAAACCCCCGAGAACCCTGAAGAGATGGTAGGCCCCTGTCTCTAGCCGCAGCCCTCCATAGATTTGTGGCCATCGTGTGTGTGTGTGTGTGTGTGTGTGTGTGTGTGTGTGTGTGTGTGTGTATGTGTGTGTGTGTGTGTGTAAAATAAACATATTAATATATTTTCTAAAAACGTAAAGACTGCAGAGAAATATGTGTGAGCGGAAACATACCCAAATGTTTCTATCAGAGGGTAAATAAACACTCAGTGGGGGTGAGCAAACAAATTGTGATCCATTCATATCCTGGGACATGAATGGGAATCAAGCCCCTCCATATGTAGAGGAACCTTCATGGTTACTGAAATGGATTCTTTTGTTGCTATTGGCTTTAAGATCTAGTTTTTTCTTTTATTCATGTGTATGCGTGTATCTTTTATGTGTAAGTACTTGCTATAAGCCTGTGGAGGTCAGACGTTCTGTTTAGACTATTTTTTTCTCCATCTTTCTTATTCTTTTTTAAAAGTCCTCAAATATGGTATGAATACAGAAAGCACAGTACAACAAAATGAACATCAAGTTTACACTGATCTTTTTGAACAGCTGCTCTCCACCTGTGGGTCATGACCCCTGTGGGGGTCACATATCAGCTATCCCAAATATCAGACGTTTCACTGTGATTCACACCAGTAGCAAAATTACACTTAGGAAGTAGTAACACAATAACTATGGTTGAGAGTGGGTCACCACAACATGAGGAACCATTTTAAAGGGTTGCAGCAGTGGGAAGGTTGAGAACCATTGCCTTTGAAGGGCTAGAATACGCCAAGTGCCCAAGAAACCCTCATCATACCCAAGAGACCCTCCTCCCAGAGAAGCTCGTTCTGTTCACATCTCATAGTGGGCACAGCTTTCCTTTGCAAGAGAATTGGAGCACCCGCGTACCCCAACACTAACTCCCCTTCCCGGTGCGGGAGCTTTTTATAAGGAACATCCCAACATAGGAGTCATTTCCATCCTTGTCTCATACAAGCTTTGTGGTTTATGAGTTTCATTAATGTTTACCACATCTCAGCTTGCTTGCTTTGATTCCCATTCATGTCCCGGGATATGAATGGACCACAATTTGTTTGCTCACCCCCACTGAGTGTTTATTTACCCTGTGTTAGATACATTTGGGTATGTTTCCGTTCACACATATTACTCTGCAGCCTTTACAGTTTTAGAAAATATATTAATATGTTTATTTTATGAGTGCATGCATGAGCATGTTTTCTCTCTCTCTCTCTCTCTCTCTCTCTCTCTCTCTCTCCCATACATGCCCATGCATACACATCTCCCAGTTTACACGTGCAGGTCAGATGACGACTTGCAAAAGTCGGTCCTCTCCTTTCACCGTTCAGGTGCTAGCAATCACATGTAGGTGAGCAGGCTCGGCGGTAGGCACCTTTTACTCCCTGAGCATCTCCCTGAGCATCTCCCTGGCTCTTGAAATCAAGTGGCTGCATCGGAAGGATGCACACACACCCTTAATGTGAGGGGGTTCTGTGTTCTGCAGGGTTTACATGCAAGACTTTGCTCACCCGGGCTATGACTCGTCCTGTTTTCTGCATTTTTGATGTCTGGGCGTTCACACACTCACAGGCTCATAGCCTTTCCAGAGCTGTTCCTTCTTTGAGGCTTTTCACTTTTCACTTTGTCTGCTTTTCTCATACAAATGAACCCCTCTAGAGTTCATGCCCACAAGCACTCCTTATCAAACTGTCCCACACAGAGGCAATATTCTCACCCTGAGCTGGGTTCCAACCCACCCCCAGCCAGCATCTCACTGAGCTTCCGAATTGGCAGATTGTAGACTGCTGGTTCCTTCCCCAGGACCCCCCAGCAATTCCCAGGACCCCCAGGACTCCTAGGACCCCTCAGAACCTCCCAGGACCCCTCAGAACCCCCCAGGATCCCCAGAACTCCCCAGGACTCCCTAGGACTCCCCAGGACTCCCAGGGCCCCCCAGGACTCCCTAGGACCCCCAGGACTCCCTAGGACTCCCCAGGACTCTCCAGGACCCCCAGGATTCCCTAGGACTCCCCAGGACGCCCTGTGGAGACTGTCCTTCCCCTTGCTTCTGTCCTGATGCTCTTTGCCTTTGTGATGCTTTCTTGTGGGTTCACATGTGATAGAATAATGCTATCTTTCTTCAGTACTACCTGGCCCAGTAGTGCCTCCCTAAATGATATATTGAGTATGTTTCTGGAACAATTAATTAATATTAAACTGCCTTTCAAACTGATGATGTCGATTTTGACTCCCAGGACTAGTGTCTCTGTGGCCATCTAGGGCAGTGGTTCTCAGCCTTCTAATGCTGTGATCCTTTAATACAGTTCCTCATGTTATGGTGACCCCCAACTATAAAAGTATTTCATTGCTACTTCATAACTATAATATTGCTGCTGTAAGGAACCATAATGCAAGTACCTGATTTGCAGGGCATTTGATATGCAACCCCTGTAGATTGTTTGACCCCCAAAGGGATCACAACCCAGAGGTTGGGAACTGCTGTTCTAGAGGTTGTTCTTAAGTTATCATGTAATCAGATTTTGAGTGACTCTGGGGAGAATTTCTGTTGAAGAGATCTGAACTAATCGCATAGTGGTGTTGTCATTGTTGCATAGGCATGGCCCAGCCTTCCTCTTGCGGTGGGTCAGACAGTCTCCAGATTGAAAGTTCATCAGGCTTTGAAATGAACTAGGTGAGAGTCCCAGTATTGGTGTTATTGATTCTCATTCTGGAATGATGTTTCACTTTGAGAACAGAGACAGTTTCTAACTTGCCAATGCCTCAGTTGCCTACCAAATATCTTGTCCTTCTTTCTTCCTTACCTACAGAAGTCTGGCATTGTGAAACCACCCATGGGACCCCAGCGAGGGCTCATGCTTGGATTAAACCAACCATGACAATTTGTTCTTGTTTCCTCACCCTGTGTCATCTGTGTAACTGGATATATTACTGACCGTGGGATAGTTTTGGTAACACAGATATGAGCAGAAATCTAGAAGAGAGACAGATGTGACTAGAACCTGTCTTCCCAACACTTATAACTATCTCAGAAGCTGGACCTAACATCAGAGGACTTATCTTGGCTCATGGTTTCAGAGCACTCAAGTCAATATGGTAGCAAAGACATGGAGGTTTAGAAACTATTTGGAGGGGACAATTCAACACAGTATTCAAGTCCTGGCAATAATGGATCTTTAATCTTCAACATCAATACCACTTTTCTCACATTTCTCATGTCAGGAAATAAAATCCCCATTTGGTTAAGATGGTTGGTCAGATATTTGTTATTGTAGCCAAATGTACTACTAACTAATGCACTGTACTGGCTAGGTTTGTGTCAACTTGACACAGCTGGAGTTACCACAGAGAAAGGAGCTTCAGTTGGGGAAATGCCTCCATGAGATCTAGCTGTGGGGTATTTTCTCAATTAGTGATCAAGGGCCCCTTGGGGGTGGGACCATCTCTGGGCTGGCAGTCTTGGGTTCTATAAGAGAGCAGGCTGAGCAAGCCAGGGGAAGCAAGCCAGTAAATAACATCCCTCCATGGCTTCTGCATCAGCTCCTGATTTCTGACCTGCTTGAGTTCCAGTCCTGGCTTCCTTGGTGATGAACAGCTGTATGGAAGTGTAAGCCAAATAAACCCTTTCCTCCCCCAAGTGCTTCTTGGTCATGATGTTTGTGCAGGAATAGAAGCCCTGACTAAGACATGCACTAAAGGTAGCCCAAGGTGACCTGTACAGAACGTATTATTTAAAGGGCTAGAAATGCTGTTCATTTGCCTTTTATTCTGTCTCTACTTCTTATTAATAATTGTCAGTTTATACATATTTATCGTATATCTGAGTTTGGCTGAGTGCATGCTAGGATAAATTAGACAGTTGTCCTGATTTAAAGGGGCCCATGGTTTACTGAGCAAGAGCAGTGACAGGAATCTGATAAATGAACAAAGAGGAATTGGATAAGTGTTTTGTTAGCTCGGAAAGGACTGGCCCACCGTGCTGGCAAATTTTATCAACCTGACAAGCTCTAGACTCACCTAAGAGTAAACCTCTAAGCACATCTCTGAGGAAGGTTCTAGATTAGATTCGGAGGCCTAAGAGACATACAGTATTGCTGCATGGGCTGGGGTCCTGGGCTGAATGACCAGGAGGATGGGATCTGAGCATAGTACTCCTGCTTCCTGATTGTGGATGCCATGTGACCAGCCACCTCATTCATTATTCCTGCTGTCTTGACTTCTCCACTGTGATGGGCTATACCTCGAGCTGTAGGGCAAAATAAACCCTTCCACCCTAAGTTGCCTCTGTGAGGTGCATAACCATAGCAACCCGAAAAGCCACTAACACAGCTGCTTTGCCTGGGGGGGCTGGCAGGATTGGGAATGAGTGGCAGGTCATGTGGTATCCAGGGACTGGAGAGCCATACCTTCTTCTAAAGGGCTTTCTCTGCAGTTGCTCAGACACCACAATAGAGCACCCCCTACCCCCAAATTCAAGACATCGTGTTTCTCCTATTGTTGACTTCCCTTCGTGAGCAACACTGCTCCAGTACCAGAGTTATCATTAGAAACTGCCGCAGCCATCTGTGTGCCCAGGAGGGACAGCTACCAGGTCAAACAACGTTTAAACTCCTTTGGTCTTGAAGTGACAGGGAGATGAGGTGGCGAATGTCAGCTTCTTATCTTAGAAGCAACAAAGCAACCAGTTTCCTGTGCTGTCACTAAAGCAAGCATATTCATTACTGGAAAAAAAGAACATATATTTTGAGTTTCTTTTTTCCCCCTCTCTCAACCCAAAATGATCTCAACATTCTGTCCGACGAGCTGAAGTGTATAATGTATTTATAGCAGGCTTGTTAGCTCTGAAACTTTGAAACTATCAACTTCTTGGTAATAAAAGAAAACAGCATAAACCAAATCTCTGTTAATGTCAGCTTTCTTTAAAGGTGGGACGGTTACACACCTGCATATCAATAACACTCCAGGGCAGGCCCCCAGCAGGAGTTGTGGGGCAATAAAAACTGGACTCCAGAGAAACAGGGGGTGAGGTGAAGCTGAGTGGGTAGGGAGGTAGAGGATGAGAGTACCCGGAAGGTATTGGGGGAAAGGAATGAATATAATCAAAACCACTATGAAATTATCAAAGAATAATAAAACATTATTTAAAAAAAACCTCATAGTAAGCAAGACTTTGCCTTAGGTTGTGGGTCCTGTGACATATTTTTGTCAAGAAAAATGGCCAGATAGAAATAGGTTCATATGCTGAATTAATACCACTTAATATAGGGCTTTAGATAACAAGCAAACAACAACCCCCCACGATTCATGTAGATAGCAGGAGTCAAGGTTTTCCTGACTCTACAGTGATAAAATAGTCAAAACGTGTCTTAGATACCAGCTCTGCCCTGAATGCCCTGGGAAGTTACTTTCTGCCCTTTAGTGTTCTCATGAGCAATCTCTGTTGCTTAGCAACTAGGATGTTGACTTCAGTGTGCTATCTGGCTTAGCTGCCACATACGTGTGCCTTGGGTGTCCTCTCCCTTCCCCCAAGGGCTTATGTGGGAGGAGTTTGATTCCCAATGTTGCAACAGTAAACCCTGTAGGGGGAGGCCATTGGAGATGTTGTCTTGGGTGAGAATAAGGTAGCTCTCATGAGACCTCAGTCCTTGCAAGAAAAGCTGTCACAAAAGTGCAAGACCCTGACAGACATGGTGGTGTGTTCCTCTACTCTCAGCAATTAGGAAGCCGAGGCAGCAGGAATCCAAGGTTAAGGCTAGCCTGGGCACCCTAGGGAGACCCTGTCTTGGAAACAAGAACAGCAAGAACAAGAACAACAACAAACCAAAGCCAAACAAAAGAGCAAAGGCCAGTCTTGCTTCCTGTCAGGTCCTGTCAGCTTTCCTTCTCGCATATGCTTCTCATTTTCACTGGAAGAAAATAAATAAGTGAATAAGTAGATATAGAAGGAAGCCATAGTGCTCCTAGATGTGATGGAGGAGAAGGTCTAGTGTAGATTTGAGGGATTAGCAGAGGCAGAGGCATCTGGACGGTTCTAGAGTGAGCATGACCAGCCAACTGAATGAGTCTGTGAAGAGAGAAGGGAGCCAAGAACAGTGGCCAAGAGGCCAAAGGGCCAAAAAGGACTGGCAGAGTCACGTGGCTGCATTGTATAGGCAAGAGCTGCACAGAGAAGGGCAGCCCAGAATAGTCCCTAGGCTGGAGAAGTTTAGAGTAGGAGGCAGGGTATGAGAAGCTGGAGGATGCTGAGGGATGCTGGGAGAACCTGGTGGCCAGTGTCTGATTTGTTATGTTAATAGGCACTTCAGATTGGCTTGCAAGCTCCTGTGTGTGTGTGTGTGTGTGTGTGTGTGTGAGAGAGAGAGAGAGAGAGAGAGAGAGAGAGAGGGAGCATTCTCAGGATGCCTCCAGTATCTAATTGGATAGAACTGGGGACCAAGGAGAGATAAATGAAATTGTGAGTGAAAGCAAAGAAACCAGTTGGAGTGGTTGGAAAAGGATCTTCGTACAAGTTGGTCATCTGGACAGTGTCCACTCTGGGACGCATGCATAGGAGCCTCAGGAAGAGGCTGTCCGGGGAGGTATGTGTTTGCATAGAATGTACCCAAATGAATACACATGTGTGCACTCACATCCACAAAAACTGTCTCCCACTACGTTGGCTACTTCCTACCCTTTCTGAATTTGCTGACCTGCTTGTCTGACCCAACTGAGAGTTAAGACCTTTCTCATTATCTTTCCACAGAGAAATGATAAGATGGAGGGAAGTTTGCTGACTCAATAGCCAGCACCATGAACACTTCTAGCTGTGTAGAATTTACGGTAAAGGCATTGCCATCACCATCACCATCACCATCAATGCCACATCCTCCCCGAGGAAAGCAAAGGCTTTCTTCCACCTTAAGCCTTGGCACTCCCCTGTTGCTACCTCAGTCTCCTTTTACATAGGTCTGTCTTTCTGTTGTTTTTGTTATCATTGTCTAACTGGAGGGTCTTGGATATTCTCGACAAGCAATTTACTGCTCTCCCAACAACCCCCTTTTAGGAGATTCTGCGAGTAGTTTTTGAACTTTAATTGATTTTGAAGTAGGTAGGCTTTTCAAGTTTTCGTATTTCCTGAGAAAGGTGTGAAGCTGTCAAAGAAAGAGTTGGCCTTGTCACATGGCTGAGAGGTGTCCTGAGTCACTGGACATAACCAGAGAATGTACAGACTCTGTAAGCCCTCACTTACCCACTTTCTGGTGATTTTTTTTTTTTTTTTATCAAACTGCGGTAACACATGGTGACTAAAAATGGTGGGCTGAGTTTGTTATAATTGAGGGCTCTGTGTAGGTAAACTAGGCCCTAACTCATGTGTCCTATGACTTTTTTTTTTTTTTTTTTTTTTTTTTTTTTTTTTTTTTTTTTTTTTTTTTTTTTTTTTTTTTTGCACAGCTTCAAGGAGTGGGGTGAGGAGAACTATCCTAGACAACAGATGTGAGAGCTTTTTTTTTCTTTTTCTCCCTGTCCTGTGGATATGCCTGAGGCTCCAGCCTGGTGACTCACCCTTGTGGTATCATATACCTCAAGATTAAGTGAGCGCTGTAGAAAGTGTGGGACAGGATTTATCAGTGCGAGTTCCTCCTTTGAAGTATTGGGGCAGGCTACTTGGTTGATGGTTTCTGGAACTTGGCCAAGTCCCAGTATGCTGTGAAAAGAGCTGTCTTAGGTTCTCTTGGCACATGAGAACATTTGCTCTGGATTCTCAGGCCCCTGTAGCTTTCTGATGTTTTCAAGGCGGCGTTCTTGGGACTGAGGGCCTGGGGCCAAATTGTAATCCTGCCTGTTTGTGCTCCTTCAAATGCTTTATCCCAACAGGGTTTTGATGGCTTAAGATACAGGCTATAACACCAACCTGTGGTCTCAGATGCTGGCTGGCAGGCTGTGAGCGGCCATTGAGCACTCATGTATAGGTTCCTCTGTAGCACACATGTCCTGTTGTCCTGTCCCCCGACGCAAAATGTTGACCAGTCAGGCTTTGCTCAAACAATGTTTCTGTGTACACAGTGCTACACCCTCACCTTTACAGCTTCCAATTAAAGCATTGTATGTGTGTGGAGGAAAGCCACTGTACCAGTCAACCAAAGACTACAGACGCACACAAATAAAACCCATCCATTTCTAATAAAAATGCCAGCACCTGTTTGCCTGTGCCTTTTTCCTTCTATATCTCCCCATCGTCATACTGCTATTAATTTTGAGTTATATTAATTACAACTTCTATGAAGCATAGAAGGTTAATTATGTTGGATTCCCAGACACCCTTCCAGAGACAGGTTGGGCTATCAGCCACATTCCTCATCAAGCAACTATGTGTAATAAATAGCTTCCTTGTAAATGCAGATTGCCCAATGGGCTCTCCACTTGGTGTTTTCCCGCCTAGCCTGGGAACCTGAGGTTTCCCTGATTTAAATCTTGTCAACTGGTGTTGGGGACCTCATAAGGAAGCCTTCCTGAGCATCCTTCCCTCTCTTCATACTTAATAAAATATCTTGACTGAACTGAGTCTCAGGGAAGGCTCAAAGCGTAATTGAGCACGGCTGCACGGTGGGCTCTGGTTATGGGCTAGACTGCTTCTTCTGCTTTGCCCCCAAGTTCATATTTTGGCTTTCTAGCTCTTGGTACCCGAGATAATCTAGGGACACAACAAGCTGTTTACAAAGATAACCAGACTACAATGAGGCCATGAGGTGAGCCCTAATCAAACATAGTGGGCATCTTCTTAAAAAGTGGGAATTTGAGGGGAGGGGAGATGGCTCGGCAGGTAAAAGTTTTCCATGCTGAGCCTGGAGACCTGAGTTCTATCCCTGGGACCCACATAATGGAAGGAGAGAAAAGACTCCTGCAAATTGTCCTATGAGTTCTATAAGCTTGTAGCAGTATGTGTATTAGTGGTGTGTGTGTGTGTGTGCATGCGCGAGCACATAAGTAAATAAATAAATTTTTAAAAATTTAAAGAGGGTATTTAGAAACAGACCTTTCACGAAGGGAGAATGGATAAGAACATGAAGACAGATATCTTCAGGTCAAGCAGAAAGCCAGAGGCAGATCTTTTCTCACCCCTCAGTCCTTCAGAAAGGGCTGGACCCTGCCTATACCTTGATTTAGACTTCCAACTTTTAGAAGTCTTAGCAAACACATTTCTGTTGTGTAAGTCACTGACTATGCTATTTTCAAATCACTATAGGCCTGCCTTGTCTGTTTGTGTTTCTACAACAAAATACCCATTTTTTTTTTTTTTTTTGTAATTTATAAAGAATAGAATTCCAGGGTCTAGCTAGGAGTTCAAAGTCAAGCAAGGCCCAGGGAGATTTGGCTATCTAACAAGATCTGTGCTCTGCTTTCTGAGGTGACAAGCATTGTCATGTTTCTCACAGGGTTTAGCAGATTCTGTTTCTTCATGGTGGAAGGTAACAACAGCGAGGCTCACTCAGTTTAAGTCCTAATGCCTCAGAACACGAAAACAGTCAGAAGAGCAGAGCTTGGGATTCAGGCGTTGATTGGTGTGTGTTAGGGCACCCACAACAGAGAGTCTGAAGGTCTGACATCCACAGGCAGGAAGAGACTATGTCTGATGTAAAACACTGAGTTTGCCTTTCCTCTGAGTTTTTGTCCCATACAGGACAGAACAGATCAGGTGTTCACATTGAAGGCAGCTTCTTTCTCCTCAGTCTGCTTAATGCACCACCCCCACACTGGAGAGACCCTTCTACACAGTCATCAAATACCACATCCGCCACGTCTTCTTTCCTTGTAGCAAAAGTGTGCGGAACAAATAATGTTTTGCCAGTTTTCTTGGTATTTTGTAGTCAAATAGGATCACCCATCACTATGTTCTTTGTGCATTCAACTATGAGGAAGAGAAGGATGTGTATGAGGGCTTGCTCATGGGATGGACTCTCAGGAGAAGAAGAGATCCTGGGACCAGGGTGAAACTGAGCTGCGCTGGGCACCCAACAAAGGCTTCAGAAGCCACCAGTCCCCTCATAGTTAAGATGCAGATTTGGGCTTTCAGATTTGGGCTTTTACACCCTTCTGTCAACCACTCCCTAGGTGGCGAATTGCTTCTAGAAGGAGGTGTGACTCCTGGGGTGTCCATTTGTTTCAGATTCTGAAGACTGAGGGATGAGGGCTAGTGGAGGAGGTATTGGGGGCTGGGGGGTGGCCGTTGGGGGAAATCCCAGAAACCAGTGTAGTAAGTGTTCCTTCTCCTTGGGAGAGATAGCTATTGAAGGCACACGGTGACACCTGTCATGAGTACATGCCATCACAATTCTTTGTTCTTGTTGCTTTTCAACTTAGCTGCGGATTGTCACATTCAGTTTGAGTTGAATTTGACTGTGTGTGTAACTCCATTCATTTCTCTGTACCTCTGCTCTTGACAGAGCAGGCTGTGGCTCCCTTCACTTTCTGAGTCTTCCCTGGAGAGAGGTAAGACATGGGGACTTTCGGATATCTAGGGATATCCAGACGGCACAGCAGAAACTACTGTGGGACTATTAAAGCAGAACAGATTCCTAAGAGAAGGTCACAGGAGTGTCAGACAGGCCGGAGAAGTGCAGGAAGTGGCAGGTGTTCCCAGATACTGGAAGCTGGATGTGGGCTGGGTTGGAAGCTGCACCAAGCCCATCTTTTTGCAGAGCTGCTGAAGGCTGCTGCTCCCTCCATCACGTGGAATGCTGGTGAGACAGGGGCTGCCACTACTTCGGCACAGAGACTGCTAATGCACCATTTCTAGAAGCATTCATCCTAAGATTCAGGTCCACATCTCTCATTTTTCTCAATGCCATTGTAAGGTCCATGAAGAAGACCCCACTCGAGTCTCAGGAGTTCGTGCACCCAAGGAATCACGAGAGACCATCTTGATGTAATACACATGAGGGAGGTTTAATCACGGAGCTCCGCAGGCCGACACCCACCCCATGCAAGAGGTAGAAGAGTCAACCACGAGGCTCGAGAACTAGAGGCTTATATAGCAAATGGGGTGAGGGGTTGGCACGGTTTCACATGATTGGCTAGTTCAAACATCAGCAAGAGCCCCCAGGTAGCTGCTATCCCACTGGGGATTTTCCTGAGTCAACGGAGGCCAGGCCAAATGGCCCATTACCTTCTTGCATACCTTCCCTATCTCTACAACAGGGTCAGTTACAGAATGTATCAACACCTTTTGTTGTGACTTGCCTGTGCCTATCTCAGGCCTAGGTCTACAAACCTTAAATCCTCTTCAGCAAACGGTGTTTAAACTATAGGCCTCATGTATTATTTTCTTTCATCATCAGACAATAAATTGATTCGTGTTTGTTCCAAAGTTGCTTTGAAGCATCGTCATTTATCCTCATGAAGAGACTGCGCATGCCTGTTTTTTGTTTTTTTTTTCCACCTCGCTGAGCTTTGTGGATGCAAAGTAAGCAAGGCGCTGTGTTCCTTCTGTCTAAGCATGTGGTCGGTATAATTTTTCCACAGACAGCTGAAGGCAACAGACTGTGCGTGGTAGTTCAACAAAAGTGAGGACAAAATGCTAGGCAAAAAAGGTCATTTAAAAAGACACCTAGGACTTTATCCTAGGCTCTGCTACCTCAGCCAGGCAATCCGTGATGGCTACTGCATCTTACTGATCAGTTTCTTCGAATCCGGGAACGTGATCCATTCGATCACATACTTCGTTTCTTCCAAAGTCCAGACTTGCTGTGGGTTTTTATCAAATCAGTGCTGTAGTTACTGATAGTTATTTACCACCTAGCACATTATCCCAGCCATCTCCCGGTTTCTTCAAATACGACTGATTGTGGATATTTTCCCAAATCATACTTCCAAAATTAGATAACAGACTTAAAGCCACATTGCCTATCAGGAAGTCACTATGCTCCCGAACCCTGTTGTTGCCATGGTTTCTTAAGAGACAAAAGCATTGTAAAAGGAAGTGTGTGGCTAGATCCAATGAAACATGAACAGGAAAGGGCGCTTCATATTCCTGTGTTCAGAGTGCCAGCAACACTTCCTGTTCACGTTAAGCATAGTCATTTGCCTCAGGAAAGGGTGTTGACAGAGAATAAAAGCTTTGTTTAGCTCACTTAGGATTTGTAGAGTATATTCTGGGCAGGAGGTAGTTTACCATCACAACTCCCAGGAAAAAAAAACAGTTGATTTTCCTTCATGCCTCTGGAATGTTCCCCCACAAGCAAAAAAAAAAAAAAAAGAGGCGGTTTTGTGGAACCACAGTTGAGTATGGGCTTAATTTGAAATGATTAGTTTCATTGGCCTTGATATTCTAATTATATCTCTGCATTTTCCCATGCAACTCTTTACCGCTCAAACAAGTTAGCTCAGAAAATAATTGTCATGCTCATGCATAAAGAAAGAATATACAAAACAAAGGGATATTGTGTCAGGGCCGGAAGAAGTGTGCTTTTCAGTTGTTTCTTGTTCCCCTCTGTGTTTCCAACAGACGTAGATATGTAAGAGAGCCCTATCAGGGTGTAAGCATACCTGGAAGAGTTCTTGATTAGCCAGTCATTCACTTGTGTCAAGATGTAGGGACAGCAGGAAGGTTCTTCCCGTTCAGGAGAGAATGCATGTCTAGTTCCTTTCTGGGTAATGTGTAATGTTCAAAATTAACCTGTAAGTCCCATCTGCCCAGGAACTAGGTAACTTCCTGGAATGCTGGGAAATGTAGTTCTTGGGAAATATCAAAGTCTTATGGGAAAGTATGGTGTCCTATAGGTTTGTCCTTATAAGCCCCTGCAAAAAGTGCCTTGAGGCCATTCCAGATGGGAAATTCAGGAAATAATCCTGAACAAAGTCCATCTCTTGGTCAGTACTTAATATTTAATAAAGCTTGGTTCAAAATTTGCCCAAAATGGTGGAGTTTCTTTTTTTTTTTCTGGCAAATCTCAGGATTAACACATGATTTTTATGGAGTTTGGAACTCACTAGACTTGACTTCTGTAACCTTTCTGTTTCAGAGTAACCGGGCAGCTATGTAAGATACTGTGTGCATGAAGTGATGTGACTCATGATGATGGGACTTAAAATAAGTTATAGGATCTTTATGGAGATCTCAGTTGCTAGGGAACCTTACTTTAGTCTACTCTGGAACAAGAAGATATGGCAAGAAAGCCAAGTGATTTTCTCTTTCAATCTTCCCACTAATGCTTCAGTACTGAAAGTTCCAGAATGATTGTGACCTCATGTCAGTTATTTCTTAAGGTTGGAGAGAGAAACCTTGGGGGGAAATATATGGTAGTGATTGGAAAATAGAGATGGCCCCTTGGGTGACCATTTCTTCTTGGAGTCCCCTGTGTGCCCTAGAGAGTAATACCAGGCAGTGTCTTAGTGTCATGCTATCTTTGACATGTAGGGTCCTGACTCCAGGTAGAGAATTCATGGTGTTTCTCAAGTGTTTGTGTCCATCTTTTCTACATAGAGACATGGAAAAGGCAGAGGATACAGGCAGTCTGGTTTCTAAGCCTTCATCAAATTTTCAGCCTGCTTGGAGAGATCCAGTGAGCACACTCAGGAATGTTATCCAGCTGCACATCAGGCTGTGCTCCATGTTTGTAGGTCAGAACTTCTTCTCTTGTTTAGGGAGGTATCAAGCTTCGGGGCCACTGTGGAGAAGCCTCTGGAACTGAGAATAGTTTAATTGCAGAGAAGAAAAAGGTCTACTAGGCGCCAGCCAGACATTTGTGAGTTCCTAGTTTCGTCAACACCATGATGCTACTTCATCTCTCTCATAAACCACAGTGAGCATCACATTTTTTGCTTCCGTAGTGACAAAAGAACCGCAGGCTGCAGTGAGAGATCCCTGACTGGGTCATGCTTCCTCCCAGCTACGTGACTCACCCTTTACCCCAAGGTACAGGACTCAGATTTATGGCAGATAGGGACAGCCCATGGGCCCTCCAGCTCCTCTTACATAGATAAAAATCAGGATTCTGTTCTGTTTCAGGGTAGGGAGGTTTGGCCTGAGGCACAGAGGTAAGACTAGTAGAGAGTAGTCCTATCCAGCTGAAACTCAGGGGAGAAAGGAAGAGAAGACAGGCTTGCTGAGAAATTATCTTAGTTGGGCGTTTATTGCCATGACAGAAGCAACTCAGGGAGGAAGGCATTTATTTCAGTTTGCCATTTCACACTGCAATCTGTCATCTAAGGGCATTGGGGCACAAACCTGGAGGCAGGGACTGAAGTAGAGACCACAGAGGAATGCTGTTTGCTGGCTTACACTTCATGGTTCCCTCAGCCTGCTTCTTCATAGCTCCCAGGACCACCAACCAACCCAGGGGAAGCTCTGCCACACACACACACACACACACACACACACACACACACACACACACACAGAAACAGACACAGACAGACACAGACACACAGACACACACACACACACACACACACACACACACACACACACACACACACACACACACAGAGAGTGAGCTGAGCCCATCAGACACCAATCATTAATCAAGAAAATACCTTAGGGGCTTGTCCACAGGCCAATATCGTGGGGGTGTTTTCTCAGTTGAGATTCCCTTTTCCCAGATGACTCAAGCTGTGTCAAGTTGACATAAAACTAGCCAGCACAGAAGGAGTACTGATGTTATACCCAGCATAGTAATTAAGGAGGAGCTATTATATATGTGTGCACTTAAGGTGTTATTTATTCTTTGAGATTTTCGCATGTGTGTGACATGTATGTTGATCATCTGCTCTTCTGCTCCCCTCACCTCCCTTTCAACTCTCTCTCTCTCTCCCTCCCTCTCTCTCTCCTCCCTCTGTTTCTCTCTCTTCATTTATTCAGCCCACTGTATACAGTTAGTGCTACTTATGTGCACACAGGCATTAGGGCCATCCACTGAAGTATGGAGAACCTACCAGTAGCCACAGTCTTAAAGAAAAGTGAATTTCCCTCCCCACAACAGCCAAGAGGTTGGCAACCCCTCTCTCTTGCATGGTAGGATTTTTAGCTGGCTTGATAATCATACAGCTATTATGTGGGTAACTACTGTTTCTATGAGTTCATATGTACAACAGCAATGTTACAGCCACAGAACTCCTCCTTATTCTCCAGCTCTTACATTCTTTCTGACAAAACCCTCTGAGTGGAGGGGAGGTGATAAAGATGTTCCGTGTATGGTTGGGTACTCACAATTGCCTCTTCTGAGCACTTTGAACAGTAACAATTATGTATTCCCACAATAACTGTAACCACTGCAAAACAAACCAAAGCAAGATCTTTTGACAGAGGCCAGGAGCAGCACAAACCTATGGCTATAAGCATCAATATTTAGAAGGAGGTTTGACAAGACCATTTAGAAAAGTAGCATCAATAGAGTCTCCCGTACAGCCTATGCATTCCCTAGACATGGGTTTTTGCCTTCTCATGTCAGGCATGGAAAGTCATCTGCGGAGCAGCCTCACTCCTCTCCCTCTCTCAAGCTTCCTCCTCCCTCCAGTTCATTCATATTCTACTTCTATATGAGTATTTCTCAAAAGAAAACAAGCAAACAGCAACCTCAACACCCACTTGCTCTCCTGTGTCAGTAGCTTGCCTAATAAACTATGCTAGCAAAGTAAGTGTGGGACCAAAGCAGAGAGGAGGTGCAGCAGGAGGAGAAGTGGGGTTTGGCAATGGCCCGTGGCTTCCCAGTACTTCATCACCCAAAGTGGCTTTTCTGTGTGTTCTGGGTGAGGTCTCATGTCCTCCAATGTCCATGGCCCATAGCATCTTTCATAAGAACCTTAAGGATGATTAAAATATGCACAACACAAAAGCTACTGTGTCCCCAGTACAGGGCTTCACCCATGGGCATTGTTGTGTAACCTGCCTCCAGAGCTGTCTTCGTCTTGCAAAACTGAAACCCTGTAGTCACTAAACCCCACCCATTCCTTCTAACTCCTGTCAATCACTCCATCACCCTTTACTGAAAGTTATCGGTGATGACTCTTGTTGAAAGTTGAGTTTTTGTGACTGGTTTATTTCACTCAGCATTGTATCCTCAAGGTTCAAGGCTCATTGGTGCGGAACCAGGTATTAAGTATTTCTTTCCTTCTAAAGGTTAAACAATACTTTATCACATGTAGAGATATTTGGGTTCCTTTATAAGCACAGGTATGGAAGTGTCTCTTCAGGACTTCACTTTCCAGTCTTTTGGTTATATTCCAGGAAATGGAATTGCATGATCATGGGTGATTTTATTTTCCTCTTGTGAGTAATCTCCAGACTGTTGACCACGACATCTACACAATTTTGGATTCCCACCAGTGTCATGCAGGCACTCCAGTTTATCCATAGCTTTGATGCAATTTTCTGTTTTGCTTTGTTGTTGTTTACTAGTTGCTGTATTACTTACTATCTTATCACTGTGGCAAATACCCAACATGAGGCAAGAGCTCATAGTTTGTGGATATATACAGTCTGTGCTGGCAGGGAAGGCGTGGGGACTAGGCAGCTGATCACACGGCATCTGCAGTCAGGACACAGGGAGGGATGTGTGTTCCGGCCCAGTCACTATCGGCGCTCTTTTCCTTTTATTCAGTCTGGCACTCTGGTCATGCAATATAGTTCCGCTCACATTCTGAGTGGGTCTCCCATCCTCATTTAAGAATCTCTGCAAACAGTCTCACAGATAAACCAGGACATGTGTCTGCTAGGTCACTCCAAATCCAGGCAAGTTGACAAAGAAGCTTGACATCATGGTTGTCAAGCTAATGGGTATAAGTTGGCTCTTGGGTGTATATGGATAACAGGCAATTTCACTGACTGACTGTAAGTTTGTCTTTGGAACAAATGGGTGCTATAATTTGAATCTGAATTGTTGCCCAGGGCCTGCATATTAAAGACTTGGTCCAGCCGGGCGTGGTGGCGCACGCTTTTAATCCCAGCACTCGGGAGGCAGAGGCAGGCGGATTTCTGAGTTCGAGGCCAGCCTGGTCTACAGAGTGAGTTCCAGGACAGCCAAGGCTACAGAGAAACCCTGTCTCGAAAAACCAAAAAAAAAAAAAAAAAAAAGACTTGGTCCTCAGCTTTGTGATCCTAGAAAATGGCTGAACCTTGAAGCAGTAGGGTAGAGTGGAGCTGGCTGTTTACTGGGGACATACTCTCAAAAGAGACTCTGGAATACCCTAGTCCTTCTGCCCTTTCCAGCAACTGTGAGGTGAGCTTTCCTCCTCCCATGAGATCCCTGCCTGGGATTATATTCTGACTCATAGAATTACATGGCTAAGCAATCATGAACTGGAGTCTCTGAGACTGGGAGCCTACGTGAACCTTTCCTCCTTTTAAGTGGCTCTTTGTTGTAGTATTAAAAATCTGGCTGACACAATTAGTTTATAAATGGCTGTGAAACAGTAAGAATTTTGACCTGGCTCTAATGAATGAGGAATGTAATTAAAGGAAACTATTCTCATTCTTGTGCTTGGACAGTTCCTTATGAGCAAAATCTTATTTTTTACAGTTCCTATAAGTTCTTGAGACTTGTTGATTTGTCCTTGACACCAGAACTCGGAGCCACTTCCCCTTGAGTTGAGTTTTCAGTTTAAAGTAGATTCTTCACAGGCATCCAATTAAAATCCATCTGCCATGGTTCAATGATACAGGGGAGACAAAGACAAGGGAAAGCCAGTGCCTAAAGACTCCAGTGAGTCAGTCTATGCTCTATAGACCACAGGCCTGTGGGAAGAGCTCCTGTCTGTGATGGCTCTGCTGTCCACACAGCTAAGACACAAGATATACATATTTGTACATACATACATACTTACATACACATGTACATACATACATACACAAACTTTTGTTTAAATTGAAGTGTATGTATGTATATACATATGTGTGTATGTATATAAGTGTGCATGTCTGTGTATGTATGTATATATGTGTGTGTATATATGTGTGTGTGTGTGTGTGTGTGTGTGTGTGTGTGTGTGAGTGCATGTCTCTCTCTGTCTCTGTCTGTCTCTCTCTTTCTCTCTCCTGGTGAACTTATTGTGCTCATATAGAGGTCAGAGGTCAACCATTATCAGACTGTCTTCCTCAACCATTTCTCCACTTCACTTTTCTGAGACAGTAAATCTTATGAATCTGGAGGTGATGATTTGGGCTGGACTGTCTGGTCAGCAAACCGCCAGAATCTACCTGTCTCTGGCCCTCAGAGCTGAGGTCACTAATGTACACGGCCATGCCCAGCCTTCACTTGGGTGCTGTCCTCATGCTTGTGCAGAAAGCACTTTACCCTTGAAGCCACCTCCTCAGCACCCTACTCGTTCGTTTATTGGTGATCACTTCACTCTCCCAGTCAGTGGACTCAATGCATTCGTTCCCTCACTTCTTGCTGTATTTGTAAGAGCCAAGGACATTCAACACCTTATTTGTATCTTGCTGACACTTCCTCTCTAAGTCATAAGCAATATAAACAATTGGGTTTTAAAGGGAAGCTTGTATGCTTCTTGTGTGAGTAGGGGGCACATATGTGTATATGTGTGTGTGAATGTGGTACCCATGCAGAGCCAGAGGTTGATGCAGGATCCTTCCATAATCACTCTGCACTTTGTCTGTTCTTTATTATTTATTTATATATTACTTTCTTGATCATTATCTCTTGGCCAAGAGACCAAGTAGGAAAAGAGGAAGTGTGTACTAGACAGTTGGTGACACTGGGCAGTTGACTTGCCTGTTAAACATTAGATGTTCTGGTTAGGATTTTTGTTGTTGTTGTTTCCTCTTCCTCCTCCCCCTCCTTCTCTTCCTCCTCCTTCTCTTTTGTCAGCTTGACATAAGATAGAGTCATTTGGGAAGAGAGAACCTCAGCTGAGAAAAGGCCTGTGGGCAAGCCTGTGGGGCATTTCCTTAATTGATTGATGTGGGTAGACCAGCTCTATGAGTGATGCCATCCCTGGGCAAGTGGTCCTGAGTCGTATGAGAAAGCTGTGTAAGCAAGCCGTGTGTAATAAGGTAGCAAGCAGCACTCCTCCATGGCCTCTGCATCAGTTCCTGCCCACAGGTTCCTGCCTTGCATTCCTGCCCTGAGTTCCTTAGGTGATGAACTGTAATGTAGAAGCTGAAATAAACTCCCCTAATTGCTTTTGGCTGTGGTGTTTTATCACAGTAATAGAAACCCTAACTAAGGCAGCAGTCATTCTTCAGTAATGGGTTTAGGATTGATTCTAGGACCCCTGCAGATACCAAAACTCTCAGATGCTTTAGGTGGGTATATCATCTAGTATTTGCATATCATCCATATATACCCTCTCACACACTGTAAATTACATCTAGTTTACCTATAAAACCAAGTACGACATAAAGGTTTTGTAAATAATTGCCACATTACTTAGGGAATAATAGTCTGAACAGGGTCAGCACAAGTCATTTTTTTTTTTTCTGCGCATTTTTAATCTGCTGCTGTTTGAATCTGCAGATACAGAAGGCCAACTGAACCTTTGGCTACTGACCATTGTATATGATCTGATGTTCAGTCGTAGGTTTTGTCATGTGCAGAGAAGGAAAAGAAGCTCCTGAGAAGAGCAGGGATGGGAAGGACAGCAAAGGCTCTGGGAACACACGGAGCAGATGCTGGCTTCACATTTTGCATATTTGAAGACACGTTTATGTGGCTACAGATCAGAGACTGCATGCCTGCTTCTTCCTGGTTCTGATGCTATTGAGGAAAGCTGGGGACATAGTTTCCTCTTCTCTTTTTCCTACATCTTACCCATCCCACTGGATGAACCCTTGATTTATAGCTCAGATTGGCCTCGCTATCCTCTTGCCTCAGCCTTTTGGGTACTGGGATTACGGGTCTGCAGTACCACATCATTTACCATCACTTGACTTGGGTAGGAATCCTCATTTTGTGGTATATCTGCTTATATAGTGTGGAATATATCTACCTCATGAGATGGTTGTTGGCTTCAAATGAGATTATCATATATAGATTGACTAAAGATAGAGCCAGGCACATAGTAGGTGCTCAGTTAATAAGATCTGGGCCAGAAATGCCAAGATTTTGTACAGTTGGTAGGTCTAAAGCTGACAATAATGCTTTCTTCGTCCCAAAGAGAGCACACAAAAACCAAAGGCCACCAGATCAACTGGCCAGCCAAGCAGAAGGTATGGCAGCAGATGGGCATCTTATTAGGAGACACCCTGCTAGACGAGAGAGCCACTCTGTTGAGGTATTAGCATAATCTTCCTTTGAAACTTCTGCTCCTAGAGAACAGCACCGACGACGTCAAGTTGGTAAATAACTCAAAGGACTTTAATTTGCCCTGTGAAGTGTGGGTAATGCTGCTTTATTTTTTTGGAGAAGACACACTGCCGCCTCCCTAACATACGTAATGAGGCCATTACCACCCGAGAGCGACTCCCTCCTGAGTTCTGACAGAGCAGTAGGCCACATGGTCGTGATTCATCTGTAAATCATGCTCTCTGTTTAAAAATCTTGGCGACTTCCTCCTTGTGCCCTGCTGTCTCTGTGGAGGGAGGAGGCGTGGGAGGGAGGAAACCAAGGGGAGGGCATGAGATGTGAAGCTTGACTCTGTGTTCTGTAAAACCATTACCCTTCTTCATTTCCACTAGAGTACCCCCATTTCTGCGTGGTATTTTATACTCAATTAATTCCCGGAGATATTGCCAGAAACTAATGTGTTCTGTGTGCATACTGGATAACCGTGGGGATTTTTAAAAACTGTTGTTATTTGTTTAGATCATATTTTTTGCAGACAGTAGCAATATATTAGCTGTTCATTTGGGGACGTAGAGTAACTAGCCTGAAACTATTATTCTTTCTTTGATTTGATTCATCTATTCTTGACCCAAATGCTGCTTTGAAATAGGAAGAAAACCAAGTGGGGTGGCAGTGTCTGAAATCCATGCACTTGTGAGATTGGTGCTTGGGAGGGTGAGGTGGGGTGGGGTGGGGTGGCCCATGTTGGTCTGGGTGTGGTGAAACACACCTTTAATCCCAGCACTCAGGAGGCAGAGGCAGTTTGGTCTCTCTGAGTTTCTGTTTAGATAACGAGTCCCATGCCAGCCACAGTTAGATCTCGGAGACACTGTCTGAAAGACAAAAGCAAAGCAGCTGACTGGGATGAACTTGGGAGTGGGGGTTAGCTACTGAATTGCGCTGTGCTTTTATATGAAATAGAGATGAACACCGGTGAGGTCATAATCTTTGTGAGCCTCCATATGTGGAGACACTACAAGTTGTAGAAAACACACTGATTGGGATCAAAGTCCCTAGGTCATGGCTGGCCCAGATGGCAACTGATCATTTCCGTTCTTGCCTGGCTTCTTCGCCTCATAACAGAGGGTTTTATCACACACTCTAATGCGTGGTCTGGGATGATAAACACCAGAGACTGACCCATGGCCTCATGCCCCTTGCCCTTTCGGTAATACACTTTTCCTGCCTTGTTTCTTTGCATAGGTGCTAACATCAAGTTTGGGGATCCATCAGGACTTGTGAGTCCTCATCTGGGTCCTCTTACAGTACCCCACTAGCATCACCCTGCTCTGGTGTCAGGCTTTTCTTCTCTGTGAAAAGGAGTCAAAGCAAAACAAAAAAGGAGGTGGTCTGGGACAGCTGTTCAGTCAGGAGGGCGCATGCTTGAATGGCAGAGTTTGACTCCGAGCACCCATTTAAAAGAGCTACATGGTAGTGTATACTTGTGATTCCTGTACTGGGGCTGATAGAGCAGATAGATTCCCTAGGGGCTCAATGGCCATGCGGTCTAGATGACATGGGAACTCCAGGCTAATGAGAAACCCTGTATCAAAACGTAGAGGCCATGTGAGGGAGGGTATCTAAAGTTGATCTTTGGCCTCCATACATGCCCCCCAACACACACACACACACACACACACACACACACACACACACATACACACACACACACACACACACACACACACACACACACACGGGTCTTTTTTGGTGAGACTCTCACAGTGTCTTTCTGGGTCTAATTATGATGCTGAGTTAAGATTTCAGAGGAATGATTTCATTCTTCAAACAATCAGTGGCTTTTAAAGCTCCAGACATCTTTTTGACCATGTCCCAAGGACCTCAGTGGACTGATGTGTCAGAGGGTTCCTCGGTCCTAGGTTATGTTTTCCCAGCTGCTCTGACCAGCAGCAGAGAGAAAAAGACACTCCAGCATATGGGTCGGATGCTCGCATTATTTTTATGTGTGGGAAACATTCGTGGAAGGGCCTCAGATTGTAAAAAGCAGACCGGTGCATAGGATGTCAAAACACTCACTGTCTCTGTCCTGGGGACAGTTTCTTGGCATGGCCTTTTGGTTGTCTAGGTGTGTCTAATTGTTCTGAAGGCACAGCTGCATGAATCGGATTTGCCTGTGGGGGTTGGGGGGCAGTGGGAGAAAAAAAGGAAAAAAATAAAAGAAGGAAAAAAAAAGGAAAACTATTTTTTCCAATGTCAGGAAACAACTTCAGCTACCTTCTTGGTTCTTACCTTTGAATTTCTGGGAAGCCTGTAGACTTTCAACTCTTTTGGCGGCTAAGTAGAAAGCATTTTCCCTCCAGCCTTAGAGGGTGACTTTTGATATCTTTGAACTTATCTCAGAGAACAAAGAGCATTCAGAACTGGCCTCCTCACTTGCGCTTTTAAGCATGTTCATAGCTCAGAGCTAAATGGGAAAAAGAAGAGAGAAGAAAGGCAGTCTTTGCCGATTGCCCCTTTGTAGATTCGGGTGACCCTTTCCTGCAGGCTGCTGCGGGGCGGGGGGGGGGGGGGGGGGGGGATTGCCAAGAACACTTTGCTTCCGCCAGCCAAGCTGTGGAGACATAACAGACTCGTTTTCCTGCAGCTGAAGTAAATATTTCAACATTGATGTTGAAGGCGCCTGATCGCAGGGAAGCAGGAAGCTACTATTTTTAGTTGAGAAAAACATCAACAAAGGAGGAAGAGACCAGAGCAGAAGCCAATACTTCAAGTTTCTTCAAATTAATAATATCAGAGACACTCACTAAGCAATGGGCACAGCCCACTGGGCATTTCATTTTTCTACAGTCCTGGGAAACATAACCTAGTGTGTTAATGCTAAGCATCTTCTCTACTCCAAATGACTCCCCAGCCCCAGACTGGACAAGGCATTGATGGAGCCTAGTGATGAAACAGCGTTACCCAAATCCAGCAAGGGCAGATGCTTCTGAAAACAAGTTCATCTTTGAATCTGGAGGAGGCATAGTCTCTCCTCACTGCCTCCGTATCTTCAGTGGAAAGACTCTGCTTGACTAGAATGTTCTATAGGTGCTGTGGTCCTGCCAGTTGCTGGCAACTATGTCACAGCTGCCTGGTCTACCCTCCCTCTTTTAGGAGAGGCCTTCTCAGTGGCTTTGAAGATGTCCCTCCCTGGCAGGTGACTCATTCACCAAGTTCCCCTAGCTCAGTTGCACAATTAAAGCGCTCACAGAGTAGCCGGCTACTCAATGACTATTGCTCACAGAAGACAGCCCTGTTGGAAAATAAAAACGCACTCAACTGGAAGCCACTGTTCTAGGCTTCTGGTTCCTAGGCTGTGCTCTTTCCCAACATCAGCATGAAGAGCACCCCCCACCCCCACCCCCGCCACCCGCAAGTAGCCTTTCTCAAACTTCCTAGTAGATATGATCATTTTTTGCAGTTTGGTGGCAAAGTGGATGACTCTCAGGGCTCTGTGCCAGTCCCAAGTGACAGAAAATGAAAGACTGTCAGAAAAGCTCAATACTATCAGCAGGGTATAGTCATTGCTCATTGGAAAAGTACCTTTGGGGCTGATGGCAGTCTCACCTGTTGTCACTGTTGACTGGAATTTCAGTGTGTTCCGCAGGAGTCAGCACGGTACAGGGGAAATCAAAGTCCCCTTTGGGGTTCTTAGTCCTATTCATAAAATAATTTAATGACAGACTCAAACAGAAGCTTGGGGGACAATTTTCTTGAAAAATCTTGGGCTGGCTCAGGGGTTAAGAGAGTCTACTGTTCCTTCAAAGAATCCATGTTCAGTGCCCACCACCCAGGTTAGACAGTTCACAGCAGGCAGATGGGTAAGCGTTAACAGAAGAAACCCTGGGAGATCTGATGCCTCTGGATACATGGGCACCCACACTCCCGCACATAGCCACACACAGATATATAGACATCACATTCCCAAATACTACGTAATGAGAAGAAATCTTAAAAAAAAGGAAGACCATGATAAGAAACCACCACTCCCTCCCAAGAGCAGGAAAACTAAATCTTGGCAGCTGCCTGAGGAGGAGAATGGAGAAGAGAAGGAAAAAGGTCTCGCATCTCAGCCAGCATGGAGCCTCGGCCATATGGCAGATGAGCAGCCACATGGTGGGGAGGCGAGCATTAGAGAAAGAGTAAGGAAGCCCAAAGTTCCAGGGGGGAAAAAAAGCATGCTTAGGCTCCTCAGCAGCTGAAAGAGAGAGACAGAAAAGAAGACAAAAGGAAAGCTAAGCCTTTCTGAATCTAAACAAAGGTGGGCAGACAGAGCAGAACTTTACAGTGCCTTATAGGACTGTGTTAGCAGGTGGGAATGAAGGAAAAGTACAGTATCTCATTAAAGGGATAATTATTCCTCCCTTCTCTTCAGCATGGCTTAGGGTGAACTTGCCTTCCTGGGGGTGGGCCCTTAACCAGATCACCAACCTGCCCAATTGCATGTTAGCTCTTCATTTCGACCAGAGATTTCATTCTCTTGGACAGAAAGAAAGATTTCCCTCCAATTGGCTTTTTCCACTACTGTGATATTTTGACAGCTATTTTATTTGTTGTTGTGAGATTAAAAAAAACCTTCACTTCTCTCCCATGGCAAGATGATTGTCAGCTTCAAATATAGAAAGAAGGACAGCTGTTTCCCTCACAGATCTCTCAGTACTCACTGGGACCCCAATCTTCCCTCAGTGACTCTGATAGAGTCATGTGCTCAGTACAATGGTCTCTTCAGATGCTGTGAATCATATCACAATGAGTCATTTCCCCTAGAATCACAAAGGCTGAAAATAAGAGGTGAGCTTCCCAGTGAAACAGGGGCTGTCTTCACAAGAAAGACACCTGGAAGCTGAGTGTTGACAAAGCACACATATGCCCACTCGGGACACAGAACGTGGATGCCACTGTGTCTTCTCAGATGGAACCAAACATCACGACAGAAGCTGCTCCGAGTTTGGGTTAGAAGGAAGGACAGGGAGAGAGCTGCAAAGAGGAGCGAGGTGGGACCTCTGTGCTAGGGAATCTTGTGGTCAGATACTGCAGACGCAGCAAAGTGGGAACCAATGAACTTGGTCTTCAGAGGTCTTGGCTTCACTGTGCTTGAAGGAGCCAGTAGCTAGAGTCAGATGCTGGCATGTGACAAGAATTTTTATTTCAGCTTCCTTAGGATGATCATCAGTGAGTGCGGGTTTTCAGGTAAAGTGGACTAGGTGTGAGCTGGGGGTGAGGCAGACGGTTACTACTTAGTTACTGACTAAAGGTCACTCAGCAGTTGCCAGAAAAAAGCCTCTGTTTGAGAGTAACTGTTCATGTAGATGGCTATTTCATGACTGTAGGTTCCCCGTTCTTACAAATGGGTCAGTTAGTTATCATGTATCTTTTCCAAAGCACTTAAATATAAACAATACTAACTAATCAATAAGCAGATAATAAAGATGCCTTTTCCCAGTTATAATTTTTTAATGAGATCTTTGTGAGACAGAAAATTCTCATTTCACCTTCTGTAATAGAATCTATTACTCTCTAGGCTCAGAAAACATAATCAGTTGACTCAATGGTATAATAAGTAAGGGCCAAATCTGTCTCATAATGGTGCATGGGACAAAAGGTAAATCGGAAGTGGTAAAAGCCCCAGGGGACATACGTTTTGGAGATATGTGCATCCTTGATGCTCTAAGAACCATCAGGAAGACTTGGGAACTGAAAACACGTAAAGGTGATGACCTCAAATAGGCCCTGGCTGTCACTGGTGAGTGTTCCTGATCTCAAAAAACAAGAAGTTTACAAACTGAATCCATATACATCCTCCGAGGTCCTACTGTGTGTGTGGGTAACTCTTAAATGCGTTGTGAGATCAAAGAGGATAAGGTTGCCCTGTTAAAGAAGAAATAGAAACTCCAGTTAAAGATAAAAACATTTATAAGCATGAAAACCTAATAAAGCAGTCAACAGAAGTAAGCATTAGTGGAAGAAATGCTGGTGGGCAGCAGATGGGTAATTAGCAAGTGAATCATCAGAACGCTGGCTGGGGTAACCTTTTAGAGAGGAGTGGTTAGTTCAAGGTGGGGATTGAGGAGCCTCTTCCTAAAGAGGTAGCCAGACCTTGGTCTTGGGATGTTAGGGCTGAGCAGGCTAAGTAACTTAAGGAACAAGAAGGTGAAGAGAAGGCTCACGGGACAGTTGAAGAGAATGAGCACATCATTTGCCTGGGGGTTATGCTCTGTGGAGAGGAGTAGAGAAAGCTGTAAGGCTCTTCAATGCTGACTAGAGGGTTTTAGGTGAACTCCAGTGAGTGATAGGGGATCACAGGAGGCTTCTGAGGGACACAGTGGGGTGGTCAATGCATGTTTAGGATCTCTCTGTGTGTGTGTGTGTGTGTGCGCATGTTTAATCCTTCAGGCATACTAGTGTTTGCTTCTTTCAAACGACTGTGTTGTTGAGCCTTTTTTTATGGCTTTATGGGCCTTTTGCACATCTATAGGAAAATGTATTTTTCAAGATATTGCCCATTAAATCTGTCAGATTGTTGTCTTTATCTGACCTCCCTCCTCTCTTCTTTTCTTCTTCCCTCCCTCCTTTTCCTTCCTTTTCCTCCCTGCCATTTCCTTTCCCTCTCTCTTTTTCTCCATCCCTACAGGGTTCTCCTGTTCCACCCACACCCCCACCCCAACCCTCACCCACACAGGGACTCTTTTTTCTTCAGGTGCATACTTTGAAGAGCAGGCATTTTAAATTACAAGGAAGTTCAGATTAAACAGATTTTTAAGGAGTTGCATTTCCCATGCCCGACTGAAGAAATTTGCTTACATTAAGGATGTAAAGATTTTTTTAAAATGTTACCTTGTAGAATTTGATATGATTTTCATCTGGAGTTAATTATTTTGTAGCATAATATAAAGGTTGAAATTTATTTATCTGTACATCAATATGATTTTTCTCCAGCCCACTTTACTACAAAAGTACCTTGAATCAGATTGAAATTCTAGATAATTTTTGAAGCTCTGAAAGTGTCTGGCTTTTCTTTCCAACAGATGACACAATGTCTTCTTTAAAAAGAAGCAGACCAGGTTTTAAAGTTAGAAACCGACTTAAAAAAAAAAAAAGGCAACCACGGATCTGGATACACTGGTGATGGTTGTAACATTGTGTAGACTAGCAAACCTGGGACCCATTGTAGGACATGGGCTGCTCTTAGTCACTGTGGGGGCTGTGGCTGAGACCCTGTAATAAAGGGCAGGATAACAATACAATAAGAGACAACAATGCATTTTAAAACTAGAGATATACTCTATGTGATGTAGGGACTCTCAGGACTGAAGACAGAAACTGCTGTCTTTTTATCCCATTTTTGATGGCAAGGTGAATAGCTATAGAGAAATAGACACAGAGGGCATGACCCACTGGAAATAAACTGGAGGAACTTAGCAAGGCCAACTCTTTTCAATCTTTCTTTGTCCTTGTCTTCAGAGGGGAAGACATCTCCCTCCTCAAGGTACAGTGAGGGCGGCTCTTATGGCGCACTTCAGAGGAGAGTCCGACAGTTGGTACTAGGTGGTATGACCTGTACCAGGGCAGGAAGAGAAGGTCACAGCAATCTTCCTTGGTCTGTTGCTTTTACAACTGTCACAGTGCTATAGTTTGGACTGGTAAAGCTTAAGGCTCAACACAATTTAAGCTTGGGGGCAGCTTAAATTAAAGGATATTCATGCAACACACAGTAGGAATTATAGCCAATAAAATATTGACAATCTACATATATGAACAAAGAAAAATAATCCTCCTAATGTGCTTCAAAGGAGCACGTGCCAGTCACACACACAAAAAAATGACACCTGACATGTCAATGCTACAAAACTTAAATAATGATATTTATAATCATTCATGCTTGCAAAGAAAAGATAGGCAGTAAATTTCTTTGGGTTCTGGGATTCTAGAAAATCATTTATTTTATTTTTTTAATAGATTTCTCTTTTGAGTATATATGACTTTTAAAGTCAAGGAAGCTTTTTTTTTTTTATTAAAAAACCCCCCAAAACCCATATAGTCTGGCACAGGGTTTAAGGATTCCTGTAACTGTGGCTTAACATATCAGCGTATAATATCTTTATCTCAAATACTTTTAGATGGTGTGAACTTTGAGAAAATCCACTTATAGCTTAAATCTGGCTTTCCTAAGTTAAAGAGAGCCACAAAAGGCTTACTGTCTCAAGGACTGAAGGGAACAGACATTTGAAGCTTCATTTCCATTAAGATGCAAATTAGAATTAAGGTTATCCATATGGCTGTGTGTCTAACTTTCCCCCAGTCTCTTTCCAACCCAAATACGAGATAGTTTCTATTTCTAAATTCTTTACTGATGTCATTCCTCAGAATGATGAGCATGCGTGGAAGGCTCTGTTTTTCTATCAGGAGGTAAATGTATCTGGTCACTCACTGGGCCATATGGTGGGAAGTGGTTCTCCTCAAGGTCTCATTTCCCCAGAGCACATTCTAACTTCAACTGTACATGTCCAGCCACCCAGCTTTTCAAAGAATGGCTCTCAGGCACTGACAAAGTTTTAAAGGAGTCTCAAGAAACTTAAATCACATGGGAAGCAAGAAATACTAGGGGGTTAAATAAAAAGCTACAGCAGAGAGAAGCTGGAAGGCTCTACAGAGCCGATGTACCTCAGCAGCACAGAAAAGGAAACAGAGAACCTGGCTGCTCATATCAGAAACAGGGTGCTTGTATAACCTATAAAAAATATTGATTTATTTAAAGCAGGAAGAAGAAAATACAAAAACAAAACAAAAGAAAACAAGGCATGTGAGCACACAAATAAAAAAAAAAACAACATGTGAAAGGGACCAGGCTTCTTCTCAGTGACCAAGCAGGGTCTTAACTTCAGGACCCCTAATAGCTTTTATAATGTGAAAATAATTAAAATCCTTAGAAATATCTTATTTACTGTATAAAAAGCCTTTATTACATCTTTTTTCAATGTGAAGAAGTCAAAGTTTGGATCCCAAGTATTAAGATTACAGATTTGATCCCTTCCCAGGGCCCTTGGGAAAAGTCTGTGTCATCAAGGACTTCCATCACCTAACTTTAAGATTTACTCGTAAAAAACAAACAACAAACAAACAAACAAACACCACATAAGCTGTTGGAGAGCAGAAGAAAAGCATAGGTGAGCCGTTGTGGTGATTTGCATAAGAATGGTCCCCACAAGCTTATAGGTTCAGTCATCAGGAGGTGGCAGTACTTGAGGTGTGGTCATGTTGGAGGGAGTATGTAACTAGGGTTGGGATTTAGGCTTTCAAAAGCTCAAGCCAGGCACAGTGCCTTTTCTCTTGCTGCTGCCTTTGGATTCAGGTACAGAACTCTCAGCTATCTCTCAAGTACCACTTCTGTCTGCATACGACCATGCATCCTACCATGATGATAATGGACTAAATCTCTGAAACTGTAAGCCAGCCCCCAATTAGATTCTTTCTTTTATAAGAGTTACTGTGGTCATGGTATCTCTTCACAATAATAGAACACTGTATTAGTCAGGTTTCTCTAGAGTCACAGAACTTATGGGTAGTCTCTATAGAGTAAGGCAATTTGTTATGATGACTTACGGTCTGCAGTCCAACTCCCCAATAATGGTCAGCTGTGAATGGGAAGTCCAAGGATCTAGAAGTTGCTCAGTCCCACAAGGCTAGTAGAACCCAACAGATGTGCTGGCAAGTAAATGCAAACAGGCAAAGATGAGCAAATTTTCCTTCTTCCAATGTCCTTATGTAGGCCTCCAGCAGAAGGTGTGGCCCAGATTTAATGTATGTACCACCACACTTGGATCTGGGACTTGTTTTGTTGCAGGCAGACCTTGAACTCAGAGATCTCTTTGCCTTAGTCTTCTGGGATTCATAGCCACTATGCTTCAAGATCTCCATGACAAGATCCACGTCAGAAACTTGTATCTCCCAGCCTTAAGATCTGCATCATAAGTGAGCCTCCCAATTCTGGATTGTAGTTCATTCCAGAAATAGTCAAGTTGACAATCAGGAATAGCTATTACGAACACTAAGACAGTTGTAACAGTATACAACAACATACTCCCCCTCCCCCCATTACATAGACCTTCTGCTGGCTGGTTTGATATATTCAGAAAATTGTATAGAAACACTATAGAACTGAAGAGTGTGAATCTGATTACTGAATGATGAGCATTATACCAGAAAACGATTAACCAACCTAATGAGTACAAATTGCATCTGCCATGAATTAGGCACATGGTAAAATTTATCACATTCACATTCATTACTACTCTACAGAGACTTGGTGGTAGCAGGGTCCTAGCCAGTGGCACAGAGTAAATCAATGAGAAGGAGCTTTTACATGTAGGCAAGAGAGCATGGAGATTATGTATATAAACACACACACACACACACACACACACACACACACACACACACACACACACAAGTGTATTTAGCACTTTCTAATGTTCAAACTGCTTATCCATTAATTGAGCTAAATTATATAGAAGGTGAGAGAAGCAGTTGCTAGGCCACTTTGCACACAAGGAAAGGGATTCTCATGGGGCTAGTGGCTGTGGCTAACCAGCAAGTATGTGATCTCACTTCTTTGAGTCTAAGGTGCTTCTCATATTTGTTTTAAGGCTTTATTTGGATAAGTTCATTTTCTTGTTTTAATAGAGGGGGAACAATGCTTCTGCCAAGGTAGATAAGTAAATTAATAACTAGCTTTGGCAGAATCTCTTTTTCCTAGGATGGATGCAGCAAGTTATAACATGTAGTATTTGAAGACCATGGCAAAATAGCCAAGGTGTGATTACCTCTGAGAAGCTCTGTTGTGCCTGGGGAGTCAGTCCCTGGCTGTTGCAGCATGGGAGATGCACTCTTTGTCAATTTGAATGAAAATTAGCTCAGAGAATTGTGTCCATTCTAATCCTCAATAATGCTTGAATACTGAACAGCAGAAAGAGAACCCAGACATACCAGCCCAGTAGATGAATGCCTTTTAGAAAGTAGAGGGCTGTGATGTTCTAGGTTTAAGAAGAGACTGTCAGAAGTGAGCAATCAGAACAGATCCTACAGTGCACACCCCTGAGTTGGCTCCACAGGTTTAACCTGGCATGGATGTTCACAAGGAAGAGGAGAAGCAAGTCTGGGCTGGGGAATCACCTGGGAGGATACGGAGGCCAGCTAAGATAGCATGGGTGCTTCCGTAAGCTGGTCACTTTTCAGAAGTGATCAATATTGGTGAAATTGCTATTGGAGGAGGAAGATCAACGGTGGCTGAGTATTAATGACAACATCCTTGGTACTCTGTCTCTTAACTGTCATTTTCTATTTAAACAAAAATACTTATCTCATTTCTAGAGATTAAATTCCAGAATAAATATAGACCTGTGGTCCATTTTGCTTCGTAACTCATTTGTGATAAAAGATTAAGAATATCAAGGTCACCTGTCTTCATGCCCTTGCTACCCATTCAGCCAAGGCTGGGGAAGCCCTGTGTATGCGTCGGAATATGCTGGGCACTGGGCCTCTGTGTTTACAGCTGAGGAGAGATAAGAATGGCACGCAGATGGCATAGCAATCTGTCCTGAAGCCATCAACTCAATGCATCAACTCAATGCATCAACTCAATGCATCAACTCAATGCAAAGATCTTCTGTTATTGGAATTAGAGGAAGAAGATGCTTAGTGTTGTTGAGTGACAAGAAGGAAAAGAGAATCATCAGAAAGGGGGAGCCCTTTCCCAGGAGCAGTAAGCTGTTTTATTCAACTAAATAAAAGCCTAAGGAAATTTACTAGCAGATCCTAGGCAGATAGGTAAGCTGCAGTCAGACTGCAGATAGTTTCAGTGTCTGACTAAGAGACTGGCAGTGGGAAGCTAATGACGAATCAGCTGAAGGCACCTGCAAATAGGGCCATGCCTCAGAGTGATTAATGCAGCTGCTGTATGGGGTGAACTCAAGTGGAGAAATAGCAGAGAGAGACATACATCAAGTATGAGGATATTGTAACAGACCAGATGAAAGACCAGATAGCCCTGAGTTAACAAAGGTGACACACAGGCTGTGAGATATTCCAAAATCAAAACCAGCAGTCTCTTGGATAACATGGGTTTTGAGGAGGAATGAAGGGGAATGCGAAGCAAAGGGCTCATGTTTAAAAGAAGATGCAGAGATGCCATCTTGGAGTATGTAGTTGTGGTGGTTTGAATGTGCTTGGCCCAGGGAGTGGCACTATTAGGAGGTGTGGCCTTGTTGGCTTTGTTGGAAGAAGTGTGTCACTATGGGGGTGAGTAATGAGACCTTCCTCCTAACCATGTGAGAGCCAGTCTTTTCCTACCTGCCTTTGGAGCAAGAGGAGGAACTCCTCCAGCTCCATACCTGCCGGGACACTCCCATGCTCCCACCTTGATGATAATAGACTGAACCTCTGAACCTGTAAGCCAGTCCCAATTTAAATGTTGTCCTTTATGAGAGTTGCCTTGGTCATGGTGTTTGTTCACAGCAGTAAACCCTAAGACAGTAGTTGTTTGTTAGGACTACGGTGACAGAATAGACACTTTCGATGCAGCTCAAGATCATTGTTCTGGAGACTCCAAGTTCAAGATCAAGGTCCTGAGTGGAGCTAGTCCAGCCTCTCCTTCTGGCTTGAAAATGGCAACCTACTTGCCTTTCTTCCTTCTGGTCTTCTCATGGTGTGCATACACCACTCATGTTACCCCTTGCCTCATTTCTTCTTCAGGCCATCCATTGGATTGATTAGGGCCCTGTCTCCAAAGACAGTTCTGTTTTGAAGTGAGGCTTTGACATATGGATGACAGCCTGTGGTAAGTGAGGAGCTTGAGGTCCTGTGGACTCATGGAGGTGCTTGAGGCATGGACTGGAGCATCGAGGACATCTGAGGACTGGAGACGGGAAGCGCAAGATCATGGAGCAAGCACATGGGATGAAGTCAGGAGAGAAGATGAGATCACTCTCAGGTCACAGTGAAAGACAATAAGAAGGTGACAATAGCTGCCGTGTGTTGATCTTACTATTTATCAGTTCAGGGCTAAGCCCTGTGCAGGCTTGGATCAACAGCTATGAAAGGGGGATCTTTGCTGATACCCTCAATATCATTTACCCTGAGTAGGTAAGGGAGCAGAAGTTTGTAAAGTGACTTTTTAAAGGTTTAATAAGTGGTTCAGAGTAGAAGAAGCAGAATATAAATTTGTATGTCAAACGTCAAAGACGATGCTTATACTGTGAGATACACTGAGACCAAGGAAAGCGAGCAGAAGGAAACGAATAAAAGCAGAGGTAGGATGAGCATTTGTGGAGGAGTTGGAGCATGTGTGAGAGGAAGAGGGGAGGTCAGAAAGAAAAGCCAGGAAAGCAGAGGACTGCAGTGGAAGGTGACTGTGGGCATAGGGATGAAGGCCAAGTACAGCAGAAGGCTACGACTTAAAAATACACCCGTGGGCCGGGTAGCAGAGAGCCGCGGGTAACCTTTATGAGAGCTGGTGTTCTGCAGAGCTGGAGGCTGGTGACAGATGGCAATGTGTGGAAGGGAGAAAGGGAAGCGAAACAGAGGAGGTGGCAAGCTTAGTCATGAGAAGGACAGAGCTGGCTGTGGTTGCAAGGGGAAGCTGAATCTAGGGAAATTTATTTTCAGAATGGGACAGAAAACATCCACATTACTAGTTGCTAAGGAAGAGAAAACATAAGTTCTGAAGGTTAGAGAGAAGAGACAGCCCAATGAGGCTTCTGTGGAGGTGAGGGGACAGGAGTTCAGGTTGAGGTGGCTTTCTGAAGGAACTCGGAGATGTGAGAGAATTCACTAAGGAAAGGTGATGATGGATGAGGCAGGGGGTGAGCTCATCTGAACCAAGAGTTGCCTCATAGCAAATGAGATCTCCTGATGAGTTGGATAAGTCTGAGGAGCGTCTGAAGCACCAGCTGTATCAATCCATAGATTGCAGACAATACCTGAGTTCAACAGAGGCTCTGGTCAAACCGGCTTCGAGAATCTTCCGACACAAAAACTCTCTGGCATCTTAATTTGAGATGATGAATGCAACACCATAGACTTCAACACAGTTTTTTTTCAGCATGTTTTCTCTGAGGCAGAGTGGAGAACGTGAGTGCCTAGCAATAGAATCCACAGCTTTGGCTGGTAAGACTTGGGGCAAACCCAGGCCTGAGAATGGATTCAAGTGGATATAGTAAGATTTTGGGCTTTTTGTGATCTCTCTATATACCTGAGTATACACACTGAAAACCATTTCCAATCAGACAGTATTTAGCGAAGGGCTTCTATATAAAGAACACTGCCAACTCTTGGAAGATGGTTGTTGTGAAGATTTTCTAGTTTGTCTTCATGCCTCCTCACCTTTAACCTATAACAGAAGCACAAACCTGTGTAGAACCTGGAGTAAAAATGGTTAAGTGCTGGTCACATGCCTTCCCATATTGACTTTGCAGATGATTTTCATTCCTTAGAGTTAGACTGGGTAATAACTAAATCAGAGAATCAAGGGGCTCAGCCTCTAGCAATCTGGCTTGGTAGCACTGAGAGCCAATTAATTAGAAGGTAATTTAATAACATTACCTCTAAATCATCCACATGGTATAGCTGAGGATGCTGGGCTTTTGTAAGTCACAGTTATTGTCTGGAGAAAGCCCAGGTATGAGTGTCCTGCTCTGTGTGGGAGCAGAACAGATACGCAGCTGTTCTCTGAACCTGGCCTTGTCTCCTGAGAGCATTGCCCAATGACTGGGTGATGATCTGTTTAGATAGTGGGGTACATTCCTCCAAGGGAGTCCAGTTCAGTCAAAGGAGAACTTGGTTTAAGAGTTTGACTCTTGTATGAAGTGGATGTTGAAGTAAGAAAACAGAAAAGGTTTTCACAGATGATGCAAAGTTGTG
>LR750188.1:311454-336955 GCA_902729485.2 Mus minutoides | reverse complement strand
GTAGTTTCTTCCACTCAAGAAAATAATAGAAGCTACAGGTCTTTATGCATAATTCTAGAAATAGAATATGGTGGCAGCAAAAAGTGTTTTGAGGTATGGTTTCTAGACATTCCATTCTCATGAATCTCCTTTTCAAATTTCTTTTATATAGTTTGTCATATAGTTCTCTTAAAAACTTAAAAAAATTTCATAGTAATTCACTGATGTTCCTGTTCTGTTCATTAATCTCATATATAACTATCAATTAGAATGTTGGATCAAAACTGAAATGCTCAGAGCATCATGAGATGATGAAATAATTCCTTCCATCAGAGGTGGAGACTATACAGCCTCTGTTTCAATAATTAGATTCTCCCTGTTGGATTTCTAAGACTTCAAAAATAGCTCAAGGGTCTCCATTAGCTTTGAAAACGCTGGAACTTGCCCACATAGTGAATCATTAACAATATTGGACTGGGACCCTGGTCTTGTGATTCAGTTGGTACAATGGGATCAAGTTCCCTGCGACTCTATCTACGAGCATGCTCTGCTTGAATTATGCACTTAGAGGCTGGTGGTAACAACAGCTATTGTTTCTTAAAGGTAGATTATGTCTGTGCTAGTAAGACTTGATTCTCAAGGTGCCCTTTATAAGACAAAAGTTTTACCCTTATTTTAAATTGGAAGAGACACAAAGACGGCTTGTAATAAGAGGTGGAGCCAGGATTTAAACCAAGTTTATCAATGTCAAACCCCAATAAGGTCCTCCTTAAATCTTGCCACCCGTGGATCGAATACCAGTTTCTTGTGCTTGACTCACTAGCATAAGACCATTCCCTGGATCTTGTCTAATTATTTTGAGGGTGGATTTCTTCCTCGCAAATTAATATGAATCTACTGCTTCTTTAATTCACTGCTTTCTGAAGCACAGGGAGGGGAAGAGGTAATTGTAGGAAATATGTCTAGGTTTGGGGGCCGGATGCACTCTTAAACTGCATCCATTTCTGGAGTCACCCAAATCCTCTTCATTTCCCATAGCGCCTCCACACACACACACACACACACACACACACACACACACACACACACACACACCCGCTCATAATCTGATACATGCACAATGCGTTATTTGTGTCTCCATGACTGGGGAGACTTTCTGTCTGGGAAACACATTTTCTGGCCATTTGGAGGTCTCCTTGTCCACAAGCATCACCTCTTTGAGCTCTGGCACGCGCTGGACCAGGCAAGCTGTTTGTCACAGGGCTTCAGAAATCTGTGAAGGTCACATTGGTTGCCTAATGAACATTTGGTTTCTGACAAAGGGCTTGTGACCGACACCTGTCATTCCAACAGTAATTACAATGACTTGGAGTTAATCCTCATTGGCTGCCCAACCACATAATGTTCTAGAAAGTCCCCGGTGGGAATAAGACACAGAATCATGTCTGGCGTGGCGATGCTGAAAGGCAACAGTACACTTTGTTCTCCTGGCGAGCTCCCACTTCACTGACAAATCTGTTGAGCTGGAGCCTTGTTTGAGGGATGATTTAATTCATGTGACAGTCTAAATATGATATTTCCATGATGGGCTGGGAGATGTCTGATCTTTTTTTTTTTTCTTTCCCCCTAAAGAATTAAGTTCAGGCTGGTGGGAAACACATGAATTTTTATAAACAAACAGACCTAGACTGTTAACCCCTTCATTGATAGCCATTAATGTTAATATTTTTGAAAGCAGCAACAGTAATGCAGCTCCCTTTGCACAGCCAGGCAGCATCCTATGTGCTTATCCAAGCTACCTTCTGCATCACAAGCACTTGGTGTTTTGCCTTGAAGCTTTACCCATCATTGCTGTTTTACAAGTGAGGGGGTTGAGGTTTAGGGAGTTTAGGGTCTGGGTCAGGTAGCAACTGACCCAGATGGGTCTAACTTGGTGACTTTAATGAAAAGATACCTCACAGAGGTGGGATGGCAGTATGGTAGTTAGCTAAGCATGTCAGGGTACCAACCTACCACAGCCTTGGTAAACTGTTAGCATCTGGAATGGAAGGGAGAAGGAGAGATGTGATAGGTGCTTGTGAATGGACGCGGCTTGTCTGGAGGGAGAGTATCACATGTGTACAGTGCCAGGCCTCCTAAGAACCATTTATACTGCCCCCTCCACACACAAACAAAAGCCAAAACAAACAAGCAAACAAACAAAACCAACGCTGGCACATGTCCTCGAACCAGCGGTAGCCCCGTTGTGGGCTGTAGCAGACGCTAGCCCAACTATGCAGAAAGCTCAACTTCAGTCTTTTTCCTCCTGTCTTTTAAACCAGAAAACATCACTCACTGTAGGCCAAAACAGGACAGGTGGGTGCCAAGATAATGAATGAAGGGACCTATAGGCCACCTCTGAGGGAGATGACTCCCTTGTCAGCCTCACAGTGTTCCTTTCTATGAAGAGACGGTAAATTGTGAGTCCCCCGGTGCTATGCTGATTCCCTGAATTTTATTAATCATTCTTTTGTGCATGCTTCTTTGAACAATTTACTTCTGATGAAGCACAAGTATTTATTAAGACTGGACAGGACTGGTTCACCCACACACCAGGCTTTATAACAAGTAACAGAGGCAGTAGTAATTCTGCATGGGACAATTCTCCAAGATTCTGGGAAATTCCTGGATTGGCTAGTTGGCACAGTAACCCCCAACAAACTGGATTTGGAGTAGCTAGGGGAAGTCGAGGTAGAGTTTCTGAGTAAGAAACCTGCAGACTCTTTAACTGTCACCTGATTTTAAAAGGCAGAATTACATGGCAGATTAAGCGGGTGTTGGGCCCTGTCAGCCTCTCTTGTCTCTGTTCCATCACAGAATGATACCTTTGGCACCTCAGACCATGGCACAGAGAGCTGAGTCTTGAGCAATAAGACTCCTGGTTCAGAATCTTCCCCCTTTCACAGCCTCTGACCTTTCTGTGTCCACATTGGCTTTGCACACCAGAACCCAAGCTTCCTATCATTAGGCTGATTCGTAGAGAGAGTGTTTTGTTTTGGTTTTTAGATTTATTTATTTATTTTATTTATATGAGTACACTGTAGCTGTCTTCAGACACAACAGGAAAGGGCATCAGATCCCATTACAGATGATAGTGAGCCACCTCGTGGTTCCTGGGACTTGAACTCAGGACCTCTGGAAGAACAGCCAGTGCTCTTAACTGCTGAGCCATCTCTCCAGCCCCTCAGTGAGAGGTTTTTAAGTAGAGGAAAATCCCAGATTTAGAAACTTTCTATATCCTAGTAATGGTTTATTTCCTACAGCAGGTGTTGGAAGCCTTTGTATTTTCTCATCTGTGATCACGGACAAAGTAGAGTGCGGGTGGATTTTAACCTTCATAGAAGAGCTTGCTTGGGAACTGTGGGTGAACAGGAAGTATCTTTCTATTCCTGGGTCCATCAAAACATGCCACAAGGGACTGGCATTAGTGAGTGTGGTTCCATTAAAGAGGAATGGAAGGCAATTCTTATTATGAGCCCAATGCTTTCAGAGCTTTTCTTCTAGTTAGTTGGAATTCTAAGAAACTGTTTCACAGAAGAGAGAATCAGAAACATAGACAAGATTTGTGTGGGTGATATTGCTTGGAAGGGTATTTTCCTAGCTGGGAGAATATTTTTCCCATGAACTGGTCACTGAATCATGATAGAGGAACAGCAGTCTTGTATTAAGAGTGTCAACATCTGGAGTGGTGACACTTATAAAGATGAGGGGCTCTAATGATGAACCGGAACTGAACAAAGAGATGTCTAGACTGTTCAGCCAGAGTGGGAAGAAATGATCAGTCCTGCCAGGGGATACATGGCTATAGGAACAGGACATCTGTAGGGGTGATGCAGGAACTATACAGAAACTTCTGGGCCCGATGGGCCAAAGTTTGGGTGGCCTTCAGGATCTAACTGTATGAGTTTACTTGAAAGTGAAAAAGAGAAAGGATACAGGAGAGAGGCTGGATGAAGAAGAAAGAGTGGTATCCATCTGGTCTTTGGGTAGAACCTGGTAGCATAAACACGGGCTTATTTCCACAGAAGGCCCCTAGAATCCTACTATTCTACAAAGAGATCGGGGACCAGCAGAGCAGCCTGATGGAGTAGATCCAACCAAGATTTTGGTAAATGGATCTACATCTTAACGTGGTCCCAGGTAACTTGTGTGGACACTCAAGCTTGGCAAGTTCTGAGTTTGGAGATAAGCATGGCCAAATTCATCTCAGAGTGTGAGAACAGCTGTCCACCTTGAATCTCCCTCCAGTGCAGCCCTTGGTTGGGACAAAGCATGGAAGGGGGCCAACCTCAGTCTTGGGTGTTTGGGGAAGAATCTTACCTGGAACCGAACGCTCAGGTGAGTGTTTAGATGGAGTAAGACAGTATAAAGGGTTGAGGAAAAAGTGTGGGTGAAAATTAAGATGAGCATAAGGTGTCCTGGGAGGTCTCAAAATTAGCATTGAGGTAGGGAGGAGACAGAGCATCTTGGATGCACACACCCCAGTGACACGTGCTGCTGGAAAGGCTTTGTCATATTCCTTGCTGGGTAGGACTTGGTAGCCTCAGTTCTGTGTGCTGTATGCTCCTCGTTTTAAGGGAGGTTTAATGAGAATGGGATGCTATATAGTTGACATCACTGTTTTTCCATTTTTGGGTCTTGCCCCCCAAACAGGCTCTCGCTATGTAAGTCTGGTTGTTCTATGTTTGTAGACGAGGTTGGCCTCAAATTCACAGAGATCTACCTGCCTCTGCCTCCCAAGTGCTAGGATTAAAGGTATGAGCCATTACATCTGACTTTGTTTGTTTTCTAAATTTACTTAGAAGAGGGACTGAAAGAAAAATACCTCATTTTTGTATACATTCAGATTTTATCCTTTCACATCTTTGTACTTTGAAAAAAAGTAGTGCAGACCCGCAGCTTTCAAAGTGCCTTCTCCCAGGAACAGTGGGCCTCTCCCTTTCTCTTCACATCTGTCCCATATTGTAGAAATAAACCATTTTTTGTAACTAGAAGAGAACAAAGGAAGCAAGAGATGAGAAGGAAGACTGCTCAGATGTGCTCTGTACTGCTAGCCATGGACATCCTCTGTCACCCTTGGCCAACCTTGTTCTTCTATGGAAACACAATGGCTCCCAAGGTACAGAAGACAGTTAGGAGGCCCTGGAGAACAGGAAGTACTGCAGAACTGTAGTTCCAAGCTTAGCTGGGTAGGTCTTAAAAATGTATCTTTCTAGAACTCTATGACCCATCCTGGTAGGAGGAGGGGCTGAGTACAGGAGGCTGCCTGCTCCTTCGTGAAGCCCGCAGTGTGTCAGACAACAAGGGATTTCCTTCCTGTGAATGAAAGAACTATGTGAACCCAAAGTTATACCCCATTAAAATGTCACCCCTCCTATGCCAGACAGAAGGAGTACCCCTATTAATGCCTGCAGTATTTGGCCAGGATGTTTTTCTGGGTCATTCTCAGCACTTGGTGCAGCCATGGCCCATCCTTGACCTTTCTGTGTCAGTAACAGACAAGAGTAATTATAATTACAAAACAAACAAGGTTGTGTTTCTGAGATGCTGAATAGGTTTGTAAAAGAATATGTGACATAATTAGCAAACAAAAAATGTATAAAGTGACCTCAGTACAAATGGAAAGAAATCTCCCTGCTCACATGGTAATAGCAAGCCACCTTGATCCTATAAACTTGGTGAATAATGTTAGAGAGTTGCTGAGCTCAGGGCAATTAGAAGGTGAATAAGAGTGCCCATGTGCACCTTGCTTGGTTTTTTTGTTTTTGTTTTTAAATAGGAGAGTAATGTGTTTGGAAACCTGGTGGATACTGTCTGAGATGGAGCCTTAGAGATGAGTTCCTCATTGAACAACACAGTGTCTGATGGTAAAGCAAGAGCCCTGTGAGACCATGGTTCCTGATGGTTTCACTTTAATAACACACACACACACACACACACACACACACACACACACAGGCTAGGGAGATGGCTCAGTTGGTAAATTACTTATCCTGGAATATTGAAGATCTGATTTCCATCCTCAGAACCTCTTATGCCTACCAGATAAGAGTAAAAGATCATCAACCCAAATGACCAAACTGGAGCAAGTTTTTTTTTTTTGATTGTTCACAGACTGTCCACGGACCATCTTCCCTAATGTGGCTTTCAAAGAACAGCATCCTTGATGTAGAAAGATAAGGCTTTTATAGCCCATGAGTAGGGGGTTTCCAAAGGGGATTTTTGGCAGGCAAGCAATCAAAGTCACAGAAGCAGAAAGTAGGCATAACATGGTCATTAACAACTTCCTGAAACAATTGCTGTTCCTGGAACAGGCAGTGTAGAATCATTTGTAGTTAGGGTTACAGGTGAGGCATAGGCCAATCCTTGAGAAATAGAAGTCTAATCATAAACAGGATATGGGCCTAGTTTGTCTTTACTATAAAATGACTTTTAAGCCCAAAATGGGGACAGGTTGGTTCATCAAACCCACCTTCAAACAGTTGAGTGCTATGCTTTGGACCTGTAATTCCAGCACCAAGGAGGGAGACACAGAGCATTCCCTGGGACCCCATAGCTGGTCAGCTTAGCCTCCTTGGTGAACTCTAGGCCACTGAGAGACCCTGTCCCAAAACTTAGGATAGGAAGTGGCCATACCACAATAAACAACTCACATCTTTTTAAACCCATACTTTTAAAAAACCTCTTTAGTTGTCAGAAGGATACCTGTCCCACTTGGGACTCACTCGATTTCTCCAAGAAAAGAAGAGCCATTGTTCAGATCTTTTTTCCAGTTTCGCACAGATCTCCCACTTTACAGATGTGGAATGTCAGGCTGCTCTTTGAGAGCCTACAGCTGAGTCTTCTGACATACTTCTTAATGGCCTTAACCCTGGTTAAATACAAACTAGGCCATTTGTTCGCTTATTTGCCCTTGTCTGTGTCATCAGCTTTGACAGATGGTGGTCAACATGGTGACCAACAAATGTCTGCCGGCCCAGCTCTCCCTGGGGTCTGCCAGGAAGGCTTTTTCTTGTGTCTCTGTGGCTGTTTTGTGGACCTCAGCTGCACAGGGATGAAGACAGGCAGCTGGGGAGGAGGAGCCTGCCAGGTGGTGGGAAGGAGACCAGAAGCCATTGGCATAGGAACAGCCAGGGAAGGTCAGGATGTGGAAGGCAATGCTGCTCTTCTTCCCTTCTCCATAGCCTTGCCCTTCACACCCCACACTGCCCTATTAGGCTTGCTTTTCCCTTCCAGGCCACATATTTCAATTTCCACCATTTTGCAATTGGATGTAAGAGGAAGGTAGGTTCCTGTAACCTGGGAGCTGACTTAGATGAGTGAGAAAAGATCATGTAAAGCATTAGCAATTCTTTTAATGATTCTCATTGTTTTCCAGATAACAACCTAAGTAGTTTATATGTAAATTTTGGAGAATCTAATGTAATAGAATATGCAAATATAACTGTATTATTCATTTCTGCAGCTTAGAAGAAGCAAGCTCTTTGTTCTTGGGGAAGAGGGGTCAGTGCTGTTTTGCTAGGGGCTGAGTCTTTTTTCTTCTCTAAAATGTAAGCCAAGGCCTTTACAGTGGTTAAGTTGATTCATAAATCACCCAGCCCTCCTTAAAAAATACCCTCTCTTCTTTGTAAAACCATAGGATAGATACGTCTATCTCTTCCCCCCCCCAAGGGTTAAGAAAGAGGGGCTTGAGGAAGAAGGAGAATGGAGAACTAATCAGAAAGTCAGCCAAGAAGAGATAGGAAAGTTTCCAAGGGTGGTGACACACAGTCTATCTGTTCCCCCACCCCCACCCCGAGACTAGAGGGACGTGGAGGGATTACAGTCACAAGAAAAGCCACCTGTCTCTGACAAGACTGCCTGGCTCTGTAAGACCCTGCTGTCATGAGACTTGCTTTCCATACCAGGCTGGCCTCCTTCGTGCAAGCAGTGGGATGAGAGGCATGTGCCACCCACTAGAGGTTTCGGGGGCAATCTGCAAGCATGCTTGTGCTTAGAACAAGGGATAGTCAAAAATACTTGACAGCGGTGTGAAATGTAAAAAGTTGTACAAAAGAAAATAGAGGTGGCGCATGCCTTTAATCCTAGCACTCGGGAGGCAGAGGCAGGCGGATTTCTGAGTTCGAGGCCAGCCTGGTCTACAGAGTGAGTTCCAGGACAGCCAGGGCTATACAAAGAAACCCTGTCTCGAAAAACCAAAAAAAAAAAAAAAAGAAAGAAAGAAAGAAAGAAAAGAAAAAAAAAGAAAAAGAAAAGAAAATAGAGGTGTACTCCTGAGTTTCATGGTACAATAAGAAGTGCTGGAAGGAAGTGAGATAAAGAGCCAAGGTTTCTCTGGCTCATGGCACTGGAGACCCCAGCATAAGGGGCAGACATGGTGCTTTAAGCCTCAATAACTTGAGTGCCGAGCACAGAGTCAAACTGGCTCCATTTGGCTAGAAAGCAAAAGAGAAAGAGGACAAGCCGAGGTGCCACTGTCCTCTTTGATCCATGCCCTAATGACCTCAGAACTTCCCCAAAACTTCCATGGCAGAAAAGGTCCACCACACTTTCCAGTGGTGCCACCCTGGGGAGTAAGGCGACAGCACACAGACCTTCGGTGGACACACAGACCTTCGGTGGACACTGTCCATCTTCCAGCCACAGTGGGAAAGAACCAATATACTCAGATCCTAAGAAAGAAGCTGGAAGTGTAAAAGTAGAACCAAAGGGAAAATGTAGACATTAAAAAAAAATACAACAACCAAATAAGGAAACATTAGATGAGGGTAAGAGGGGGAAGAGAGAGGTCAGGGGAAAGAGGATGTGAATGTGAAGACAGAAATACAGACATCACAGACAGAGTAACAGACAAAAAAAGTGAATAGATTCATCCAGGGCAGCGAGGCAATGAGGCCAGACCCTTCCCTGATGCCCCAGGGAGGACAAATGGTAAAAACTGTAAAGCCTACATTCTCAGGAAGCTGAGAAATAAGGCAAAGAAGCCATACCGGGACACAATGCAATGAACCTCAGAAATCTAAAGGATAAGAGAAGATCTTAAAAGCAGAAACAAAAGCTGCAGCTTTCCCTAAGATGTAAAACACTCTGAAACAGCAGTGGCCTCTTCACCAGAAACCAGGAGGCTGGAGTCAAGTGGCACTGCTTGTTCTAAATTCTGCATCCTGTGAAATTATCCTGGGGTGGCTGGGGGGGATCATCGAGACTTCCCAGATGGAGGCAAACCAAGAGCCTTTGTTGCTAGCAGGGAGCCCATCCTGAAGGCATGGCCAATTGGGTGGGGAGGTGGTGGGAGGGGGCACGAGTGGCTCTTGAAATAGAAAGAAAAAGACAAAGAAAGAATCTTAGGATGTCTGGAAGGGGAAAAAAGCGATGGAGAGAATAAAAATGGGAGTAAACACAGCCGGCTTCTACTCGGGGCTTCTAAATCATGTTTGACAATCTCAGCAGAAAGCGTAGCATGTCTGAAGTTGAGTTCCGTGTAAGGAGGGGAGCATGGGAGACGGGCCGCAGAAAGTGTTTGTGTGACTGAGGGTGCACAGGGACTTTAAGGGAGATAAGCACTTGCACCTCACTCTGAGTGGCAGGACGTGGGTGCCAAGAGATCTCGGTGTGGCCTGTAATTTGATTTTGATGGCTACTGGAGTCCGAACACATAATACAATGAAACAAAGCCAAATGCACACATCCGATCAGGGCCAATTCCCAGGTTTAATACTGTCTTATAGAGAGCTGCACGAGAATATGTCACACGTTCCTGTAAATCACAATTATTTCAAAATGAAAGAAGGGATCGGGGGATTGATGGATTGAGGCGGGTGGAGGGAGAGAGGAAATGCGCACACACGAACCCTACACCCCCCATCTTGCTTTGTGTAGCCAATCGGCTTTAGGGCATCTAGGTAAACCCCAAGTGGTTTTTAAGACGTCTGAGTTAGGTTCTGGCTAGGTAGGATCTATACTGATTGAATTGAGGTGTCTGCGGTTCAGCCTAAAACACGACAATCTTGTGTCTGGAACATATCCTGCCTTCCTGTGCCCTTTCAAGGGAATCGATATATTGATTTTCACTTACCGAGCCGTATGCAGCAGAGCATGGTTTATGTAGAAGTGTTACCTCTATCTATGCATCAAAAGACAATAAGGCTAATTAAGAGGTCTACAAAGATGGCTTTCCTAGAGAGGACCAAATCACCCGATTGCCTCTCCTTTAGAATTCTTCTGTCCCTTCTGGTTTGATCTGAGCCCACAGCTTGTTCTGATAATGGGCTTATGTTGTAAATTTGGAGTCCGTACAGGTGTCCTTGGCTTCTCCTACAAACTGGCGTTTAGTTTTTGTATTCCTTTTGGGTGTGTCACCGGCTTCCTTGCCTGTCATACAATCCATTGCCATGTGGGCTACTTCACTACTCTCTTTCTTACTTCTGTCTTGTCTCCATGCAGAGGCTCATGTTAACTGTTTAACAACACAGCAGATTATGTCACATGTCTACATAGCATGTTTAATAGAACCCCCCCTTCCACTTAAAATCAAACTTTCCTGACCCACGTTGTGGCTATTTCTTCACCTCAGTTTGATAATCTGCTGTGTCTTAGGTATGCTGGCCACGTTTGGCTCCTTCCTCACCTAAGCTATGTCACACCAAATCAGTGGTTCTCAATCTTCCTAACGCTGTGACCCTTTAATACAGTGCCTAGTGTCATGCTGACTCCCAACCATAAAGTTATTTCATTGCTTCTTCATAACTGTAATCTTGCTACTGTTAGGAATCTCAGGGTAACTCTCTTGTATGTAGGATACCTAGTATTCGGCCAAGAAGGATCGAGACCCACAGGTTGAGAAACTCTGCCTTAGCAGTTCGCCACCTACTCAGGCAGTCTCCTGATGTTCTGAATGCACTTGGGTTTTATTTTTTACTCTACCTCCAAGTAGCTCTACTTGTCTCAGGTAGTGCTAACCCATCCCATCGATCTCTTTATCTCCATGACATTGTCCATCTGTTTTGTTATCATTTCTTATCAGCCTCTTCCACTGTAAACTCCATGAGAGCAAGACTTTTGTTTCTTATTCTCTGTAGAAGCCTAAATATCTATTTACTGTCTGAATGAATGATGCATTGCAGAGCATTGGAGCTGGCAGGGATCTTCTTTTGCATAACATAAAGGTATTCCTTGGAGACACCTGGAGGATCTTGAGGAGGGACGATGTCAGCAACGGTCTGATGTATATCTAGCGTCCTCCAGTTTACGGAACAATTTGAACACCACATCGGACCTATGGGAAGTGGATAAGACATCGTTATTTCCATTCAATGCACAAGGAAAGTGGAAGATGCTCAAGAAGCGTTTACGGGACTGACATCAGACAACACAGTCCAGCTTCTCTGTCTACGGGCTGGCAGAGCACTTTATAACAAGATGGCTGGTCATGTCAACCCCACCCAGCAGCAGCAGCTTCTGGTGGTCTGCTTGAGGACCTGTCACCAGAACATACGGCCAAGTTAAGATTGACAATTCCTCACAGTGGGAAAAGACGTTGGGAGGCAATAGGGACACACGGGTGTGAGGCTCAGGGGAGAGAGACAGAGGTAGGAAGAAGGTAGATGGAAAGTACAAGCATAGAGGTGTTGAGTAGTCTTCATTTATCAGACCTCAGCAGCTCTTGCTCGCCCCAGAGGGCAGTGGGAGCAATGCCTGCGTCCCCGCTGACCTTCCCAATGCCTCTGAGCTCAGAGGACAGAGTTCACTGTGAAAACTAGCTGCCAGGCTGCTGTCTCCAGGTTTCCCTGGCTCTTCAGTCCCTGTCCTCTCAGAAATACTGAGCTCAGGAGGAAGGAATTCCCACGGTACCTCTGTTGTTCCCTTCTCTTGTTTCCTAAGAGAACCTAGTGACTCTGCTTCCAAAGAGTTCCACTTCGATGCCAGTATCCCGCCAGAAATTCTTCTGCACATACCTTTAATCATGTGGCAAATTACCTTATTAATCACCAGGGACTCCAGTCTCATTACTTAATTAAACCATCCCTTCTTGTGATTCTTATTCAAACCACGTGGGGTTTTAACTTCTGTGTGGGTTTTCTTCCCCTTCTCTTCTAGTGTCTGTAGAATACGGACTGTACAGAAGAATGCCGGTCATTTTGTGTGGCTGACTAAAGGGTTACAACATTAAATACACAGGGAGGGTAGGCATTGTCTGGATAGGCTCAGGCTGCCCAGTGATGTAACAGCCACTTGGGTGGTATGAAGGTCTGAGATGTATATAGTTGCTTACTGCTTTCTCTCGCCAAAACATCTGGAATACAAAATCCTGTCATTAGACAGCCCACATGTTAGAAAAACAAAGGACAGGAAAAAAAAAAGAAAAGAAAACCCAGTCCCCCCCCTCCCCAAATGGTTGGATGGAGACTCATTATTGCTGGTAGGAAATTAGACATTTAAGGTCATACTTCAAAGCAACCATTTTTATTACAAGAGGCTCAACATTTTGATTTATTGGGCAGCAGAACAAGATTGTGACAAATATTTCCACCTCAAAGAAAAGGCAGACCAGGCCTCTAAGAAATCGTATATTAAGTAATTTAAAAGTAAAATCTCTTGTAACAATAGATACAGTGTGCTTGTGCTCTTGGACCCAATAGACGACTGTTTTGGACCTGAGACTTAGGAGAAAAAGCCATTTAATCTTGTGGGAATTCACTTCTAATCACAGGAGAGCAACTACAATTGTTAGAAAGTCCAGGCTACCTTTCAAAAAAGGCACTATAGGTCTGTGTACAATCCCCCCACGTCTCATTCCTTTAATGGGCATGCTAAGAATATAGTTTGGGTTTTTGAGGAGTCCATTAATATAATTGAAGAACAAAGAACAGGGTTTCAGGTAAAGAAGAGCTTACTCTAGCAAAAAGAATTTTTAAAATAAAAAACATAGCAACAAACCTAGAGCATTAGGCTCTGGAATCTACATGTTATCTTATATGGGTATTACTTGGACCCTTCTTCAGTGGATGTGATTTTTCCTTCTGTTTTGTGGGTAATTCTGATAGATTAAGTCAGAAGATGGCTGTGATAGACTGCACATTATTAAATCTAGAAAAAGGTTCTAGTTTGTGTATTTGTTTGTTTCAGACAAACTGTAAGGTTGCCTTCTCTGGAGGTCTCTGGAGATGAAAAGCACTTGACTTAGGGAAGTACACAGGGGGCAGAATGCAGTGAGAAGAACACAGCCCATGAGGTAAAGTCCACAGCCTGGGGCGTGGTGCCAATTCCTCAACTAACACATCCCCTGCCTTGGGCTCACACACCTAAAGGGCGCGAGTTTATTGTCCATAACATGAGGAAAAATTAGGCTGGCTAAATGACCCAAGTGGTATGTTTGGAGGGAAGGCAGAATGTTTATGAGTCTGCTACTTAGGAAGGGAAGTTGCTACATAAGTTGGAGTATCAGCATATAGGAGTGTGTGTGTGTGTGTGTGTGTGTGTGTGTGTGTGTGTGTGAACTTGTAAGATAACCTAGCATTGAGTCCTTCTACAACCTGTGCCAAGAATGGGGAGTATGGAGAACCAACCAAAGCACCAGACATGCTATGTGGACTTTCTGAAAAACGCCTACCCAGGCTACCTTAAAAAAACAAGTGTGCTTTGCTGAGTTCTGATTTTGAATGGTTAGGACATATTCAGTGTGGTTTTGTTTATTGGTCAGAGAGTATGTGAGACCAAAGTCTACTCACTAGAAAACTGAACTTACTAGAATATCTTAGATCTCTTGAACTCTTTGCCTCTTGCGGGATAATGGTGAATCAAAGGGCAAGAGCCATGGGAACTACTCTGCAAGCCACCGGACTGATGGTTACGACAACAGCCTGCTTTAAAACGGTGCCCCATGAGAACTGTGCAAACCTAAGAGAAACAGAATTAACCAAGGTCATGGAGAGCCTGTGAGAGGCATGATCCTGAGGGCCCGGGTGGGAAGATAGGAAAAAACCAGTGTGCCGCTCACAGTGTCTTTCAACAGATACCTAGCTTATCAGCAACAACTCCTAGGACTATCAGCCTTGGACTTTAAAACATTTGGAAAATGTCCCTAAACATGTTCAGAATTCCCTGGTGTATGTAAAACATTTTAATACGGGTACAAAATAGAGACGGCAGAGGCTTTGAACAAGTGTGTTACTGATTTTTTTTTCCTGAGGTAAACTTTTCTTCTAAAAAGTCATAATAATTGCTCTTAGGGAATGTTGCCTATTAATTTGAAAACACCATAAAATTTATGCAGTTCTCTAAACTTTATTAATGACAGTTCCTGACCCTCAGAGACATGTGGGGAGAATTTGAACGGAAAAATGGCTTTACTGGTGCTAGAGTTGAGGAGAATTCAAAAGGAGACAAAGGGATTCTTACTTTGATCCCTGCTAGTGTGGAGAGGACTTTCTGCCCATGAGGAATCCTGCAGACTTCTCTGGGAGGTGAGGAGGTCCATCCTGGAGCAAACTAGCTATTTCCAGAAGAATGAGAATAAAGCAGAAGATGCCACTGGCTGGTTTGTATTAATTGCCACTATTAACAGTGTAAAGCTTCAAAGGAGAGAATGACTGGCAACAAAATTACATTATTATACTGGGTACAATAGAAATTAGACTAGTCCCTTCACTCTTGTCCCCTTTAAGGGATTTCCTAAGGCCACTGGGAACATCATCCCTGGGCTTTCAGGGTGGGCTGCAAGGCTCAAGCTGGTTGCCAGGAAGTTGTGCCGGGCCAACCCCCATGTTCCTTCTCTGGCCTTTGTCTGCTGGTTTCAAAGGCATTCCTAGGGAGAGGGCATTGGTTGGTGTAAACAGCTTTGAATCTGAAGAGTCCGCACCCCTCTCTGGAGCACTTGGAAGGTCCGGTGTTTTCCTTCTAGGAAACGGGAACAATGGGAAGACTTTATTTTAGCAGCAAGAGGGACTTGTGATAAGAGTGGACCTCAGAGCTGGTCTCTATGTGTCTAGTTAATGACCAAACATGGGGAGGAACAAGAATACCAGCGTTGCCTTAGGACGAAATGACTGACATTCCTGAAGCAGCCCCAGATTCCTCACATCCCAACCGGCAAGACTCAAGTTCACTCACTTGTGAAGAGGACACATGACAGCCCTGAGTCCTTCCCTTGACTTTTAGCTTATTATGCCGAATGACCTCTCTTCAACTAGAGAGTAATGACGGATGATTTGACCATTGTCTGCTAGGCCTAACTGTGTCAGGGGTCAAGATCCAGAGCTACAGAGAATTCAGCTTTCATGGGGGAAAAAAAAAACTTAGAAGAAGGCTTCCTTCATGTGGCTAAATATTTGGAAATCAGAAGGCAGTGGCTCTGTAGAAGCAATCTGAAAGGGCAGACTCAAAGCCAGCAAGTCTCCTAACTGCCTCATTAAAGTATGGAGGAATGCTGGGAGAGACAGCTACACACAACTCTTAAAACCCGGAACCCTTTCAAGGCCTTTGCTGCAGGCCGCACGCAGTGTCATGATATCTATCCATGCAGATTTGAAATCCTTCTCCCAACCTGCCAGACAGCTTAATTGTCTTCACGATCCTTGGCCACACTGACGGGAGAGTCCTGTTGTATGTTTTCTAAGATTTGACAAAGTTGGAAAAAGAGAAAGGATTAAAAAGTCCAGAGGCCAGCTCAAAACATTAAAAATAAGGTTATTTGTGACAACTATAAGGCTTTTGAATGCAGTAAAATAAACTCAAGGAAGGTCTCCTTCTTCAGACACTGAATTAATTGGTGGACAATGATTGTTCCAGGTCTGTGAGGTCCATGTCTGTGAGGTAGATTCTCAATCCCGTTAGGGTTAACCCCCAGAAAGGGGGCTTCTGGGTGATACGTTCGTGTAGAGCTAATTTTGTGTAGCTTTAAGAAGCTGCAGAGTGCTTTCTAAAGTGGCACTGCCGCTTGGCGTTCCCAGCAGGAACATATGGCAACTATGCACGTCCACATCTTTAACAGGGTATTATTAGCTTCTATTCCAGCCAGTCTAATAACTACTTTGTGATAGGTTACCACAGTTTTTACTCACATTATGTGGTAACTGATAGCATTGCCCGTCTTTGCAAGCATAAACCTGTTTTTCCTTAATTTTCGTTGGTATAGTATCCAACCATTTATATTTATTTTCTTTTATTTTTGGGGCAAGGTCTTATGCGTCACACAACAGCTTCAAACTTGTTGTGTATCCCCAGGATGGCTTTGAACTTCTGTTCTGCTGCCTCTGCCTCTTTAATGCTAGCCACATCTTTAATGCTCTGCCCAGTTTATTCTCTGCTGGGACTGAACTCAGGAGTTGTGTGTGCTAGGCAAGCACTCTACCAACTGAATAAACCAACCCTTTATTATTTCTTTTATTGTCCCTTTATTTTTATTGTATAGAGTGTCTTACTATTAAATTTAGCAGTTCCCTCAGGAATATGTTTTGTATATACAGACACACACAAATACACACATATATACACACACACACATACATACACACACACATACATATGTTGTACCAGTCTGAAACTTGCATTTTCAATTTTGACAGGCTTAGAACAAAAGTTTTAGTTTTGATGAATTAGAGTTTATGATGTTATCTTTTATATAGTTGTGGGGTTTTTTATATTGTCTTTGAGAAAATTTTCCCTAACCCCAGATCACAAAGACTCTCTAGTATATTTTCTTATGATGTAATGCAGTTTAAGTTAATTTTTATACATGGTAAAGATTGAGACCTCCCTCCCCACATAAATACTCAGATCACTTAGCAACATTTGTTGAAAAACTGTTTTCCTCATTAAATTTGTTGGTGCTTTAGTCAGATTCAGTTCAAACCTCAGCTGATATTTAAAAAAAAGAATAGTAATTATGTAGATGATCTGAGACATATTTAGATATGTAACCGACCTAGAATATACAAACAACTATAGAATAAAAAATTTCACATCCAGATATATGGCATATGCATTTAATCCCAGGACTAATGAGGGTGGAGGCAGGAGGACCACATGTTTGAGACCCACCTGGACTCTATAATGAGACTCTTTCTCAAAATCAGACAATAGAATAAAACAAAGTAAACACTTTAAAAAAAACTCTTTTTGAGTTTTGTTATATAGCCATAGCTGGCTTAGAACTTGCTAAGTAGACCAGGCTGTCTTTGAACTCACAGAGTTCTGCTTGCCTCTGTCCAGCCAAGTGCTGGGATTAAAGGTGTGCACAAGTACAAGTAGTCCTCAGCAGTTTCTGAAGTTATATTTTTTACGTGATTTTAGGACTTGGGTGCAATAAACCTGGCACTAAGATATTGGTATGAGTCTAGACGTGCACGTACATGCATGTGCCTGTGTGCGTGCGTGCGTGTGTGCATGTGTGTGTGTGTGTGTGTGTGTGTGTGTGTGAGAGAGAGAGAGAGAGAGAGAGAGAGAGAGAGAGAGAGAGAGCAAAAAATAGATCCATACAACTGTGGTTAACCACTTTCTGCTTTTTTTAATACTTAAAGGACTTCTGAGAACTATACATGTGCTCAAGTTCATGTGTATAGGGGTTCATGTGTATGTAACACATCTGACTTTTCTGTGTGCCTTCTAAGGGATGGCACTTAGATCCTCATGCTTGTATGAAGCCTTTATTGACTGAGACATCTCCCCATCCATTCTTTTAAAGCATTGTTGATTCACAATTTTCCTGTAGTTAGTCCTGCGGTCACACTGCTGTCAGCAGAACTGAGTCTCTCCTCACTTTACGAGTTTCCAGTTTTTCATCTTGCCCATTTTTCTTGAAGTGTCTTTCTTTCAGGTATTTTCTGATGCCTCATGAGAGCAGATATGAGCCTGGGCTCCTACGTCTGTGTCACCTAGGACTCGAACTAGGACACATCTTGGGTTTCAGCTTCCTGTCCTTCCAAATAACACCACCGTGTGAAAATGCCAAGTTCAGCTCAGTGTTATCTTTATCTTCAATGCAACCACCGTGTGAACATGCCGTGTTCACCCACAGACTTATCTCTTTATCTTCAAGGATCCTATGATCTTTGAGATATTCAAGATGTGAATAGCAGTAAGGCACGAGGAAGCTGGCTTTCTTTCCCACTGAACTTCTCTAGGCCTCAAAGCGTCATGGTTTTGTCTCGAGTCTGATCAATTCTGTAAGAGATCCAACTTCTTCGATTTCCTTGAATTTAAGATCAGCTTGAGACTGTGGTTCTCAGCCTTCATAATGTTGTGACCCTCTAATAGGTGTTCCTCATATTGTGGTGACCCCAACCATAAAATTGTTTTTGTTGCTACTTCATAACTGTAATTTTGTTACTGATATGATATAAACATCTGACATGCAGGATATCTAATATACAATCCCTGTGGGAGGGCCATTTGTCCCTCACAGGGATTTGACCCACAGGTTACTAACAGCTGGCCTACAAAGATTGTTTAGGAACTGTCAATAGTCTATCCCAGAATATTCAACTGGATAAATGTACAGTGATGTCTAACTTTCTTCCTCCTCTTTTAACTCCTAGAAAAAGTTTCCTTCCATATGTATCATTACAAGGAAAGCAGATGCTAGAAATGGCAGTTATCATTATTAATATTATTGGGCATTTATTAATAACTGCAACTCCAGTCTAACAATAATCACTGCCTGGTGATTTAGGAGCTTAAATGGACTTCTCCACTTATCATTTTACAGTCCTGAAAACTGAGACAGGAAGCGATTTTTATCTGTGGTCATGTAACAAGGAAGTGGTTCCTGGACTTGGGTACTGTGACCTGGAGGTCACTCTCATACAAGCTCAAATGATTTGCTGATTCAGTGTCTGTCCATCTACTCACTAAATCAGAGAAAACACTTCAGGAAAGCAAACATGAGGTTTGCCTTGCATTTCAATGCAGCCTGCTGCAACAGAATAGTCAGGAAGAGTGGTCCTTAACAGATTCTGCATTCTAAGAGCAGTATTCTCTGTGGAGTTTTTATTACAATGTAGTAATCTTGTGGCTTTGGGGCAAGATTTAAGCAAGAGTCTGACATGGAATACTAGGGAGACTTTAAGGAAGCAATTTTTAGGGAGGCGACTGGGAGAATTAAGGGAAGTATGTGCAGTTAGTTTAGACCCAAGGAGACCTGTGTGTGTGTGGTAGGGGGTGTGCAATCCGTCAGATCAAACCAGTCAAAAGAATAAAGTGAAGAGTTGTAATTAGAATCTGTACCTACTTTTAGAGTCTAGACCTCACCCTTGTGACCTCCTACTTGGAATGCAAATGAAAAGGCAAGCAAATCTGATGTATTTCCTGCTAAGCAGCCACGGTCTATGAGCATGAGGTCTAAGCGGGGTGCATCTGTAGGGGAGACTCTGCTGCCATTGCAGGCCTGACAGGCCTCACTGAATAAACCACTCAGAGGAGCTGGTATCCAGACCTGCGTCCCGCCAGCCTAACTGTAAGGCCCATCAATAGAGAGTAGTAACCGTACTCTCTAAAGCTGTACTCCTGACCAATCACACTTCAGAATCATTCACGTGTATTTTATTCACAGATTTTAGTCCCTGACCTTTAGGGAATACTGTATCTATGTGTACATGGGATATATGATATATACATACCAGGAAGTGAGCTTCTCTTGAGACCTTGCACATGTTGGGCCAAATGCTCAAACAAGACTGTATCTCCAACTGATTTTAATTTTGAGGTAAGGTCTCAGTAAATTGCCCAGGGAAGTCTTCAGTTTGTACTTCTCCTACTCAATGCTCTGGGTTTCTAGAATCACAAAGCTGTACTGCCAGACCCTGTCAGATTCTTCCTCCTCCTCTTCTTCTCCTCCTCCTCTTCCTCCTCCTCCTCTTCCTCCTCCTCCTCTTCCTCCTCCTCCTCCTCCTTCTTCTTCCTCCTCCCCCTCCTCTTCTTTCTCTTCCTCTTCTCCTTCCTTCATTGTTTTTGGAGACAAGGTTTCACTATGCAGCTCTGGATGTTCTAGAACTCACTGTCTAGACCAGGCTGGCGTTGAACAGAGATCCAGGAGGATCCTCTGTCTTCCAAGTGCTGGGATTAAAGGTGTGCAGCACCACATCCAGTTTCAAATATTGTATTCTTAAGAGAACAAACCTGGCTAAACCCCAGGGGTGCCTTCTTTCCTTGACTATTTTTCTACTCTAGAAAAGACCTGAGGCTATGTGAAGCATGGTTTATCATATCTCAGGAATCAGGTTTCAGAAATAATCACACCTCAAACAGACTCAGGGACAGGATAGTGCAGTGGCTATGGAAGGGGCCATGAGAAGATAATATACATTGGCTCTGTGAGGAGTTGTCATGAAACCTGCTGCCACTGTGCTTTCTGGATACTGACTACCTCAGATATAATCCTTCAGGTCCCAGACAGTTGTCTCCAGAAGAATCCATACCCAACAACAACATAAAAGTAAAGGCATCATGAGAATGACAAGGGAATCTGGCCAAGAGATACATAAAGTAGAGACCTGTGTCATGTTGCCTGTGAGCTCTAGGTTTCATAGACACTGGGTAAAAAGGTCAGAGAAGGACCGAGACTGCAGGAGGTGAGACACTGCTTCCATGGCCACGGTTGTCCTGCCAACAGTTTTACCCAGGTAGGCAGTGGACAGTATTAAAATGGCTCTCTGCCAGATGCAGCAGCGGCAGCAGGGTGGGTGCTTCTCCTGACCATCTCAGAACTGTGGAAGTTGATCATCCCAAGATGGAATCTCTCCTGTCAGGCCTAGACATATGGAAGATCAGAAAGGAACTACAGAGCAATTCACGCCTGCCTGCTGGAGATAAGCACTTTCTAATGACCCGACAGTTTTTCCTCCTTTCTGTACATATTCTATGCCCTGCATCCCACACACGTATGCACACATTTCTAAAACAAAATTTACCTTCAACATTCTTTATGTTTGTATAGAATCAGACAAGGTGTTCCAAATAGACTCCTACAATGAATTCATTCCCGTTCCTGCCTCAAGTTTATATGACCAATGAACCTTGTCTCCTAGTCAGTCTTCTTTTCCTCTTTCCGCCTATGATGACACATTTCTTCATGGAAAGGACACCATGAACATATTTATGACACATGTTTTCTCATCATCGGCATTTAATTGGCTGAGATGTTCATTGTGACTTTCCCATACATGACCGAGGCAACATTAGAGAGGCCCTGATCACTGGGAAACTTTCCAAACAGTTTCTAAGCTAATCTCATACTCCACATCCAACTTCCCCATTTCCCACACCATGATCTTATACACGGAGCTTGACAGATAATCTGAGTCGCCAACTTGACACACCTGGAAAGAGAAGAGAACCTGAGATGAGGATTGTCTCCATCTCATCTACCGTTGGGGTGTTTCTTCCTTGCAACATTTCTAATTGATGTCAGAAGGCTCAGCCCACTGTGCAAGGTACTACTAGCCTTAGATAAGTGAACATGGGCTCTATAGGAAAGGTAGCAGAACTTGGAGATGGAGAGGTGGCAGCAGTTAAAAGCCCTTGTTTTTGCAGGAGACAGAGGATGGAATAGTGAGGAGGTGGTGGGAGTTCAGCTCCCAACACCCAGGCTGGTAGCTCACTGTCTGTAGCTTCAGTCACAGGGGAATCTGATGCCCTCTTATGGCCTCCGTGGGTACCACACACATGTGGTCTATATATGTAGACACGGGCATAATTTGCCTACTCATGCAAAAAAAATGAATTAAAAAAAAAAGAGTAGTAGAAAGGCAGTAGAACTTGGTCCTGGATGCACTCTAGTAAGCAGTGCCCCTCCAAGGTCTCTGCTTCAGTTTCTGCCTCCAGTTCCTGCCTTGGCTTCCCCTTTGATAGGAGACTGTAATCATCTCTAGGCTGCCATGATCTCTTCCCCAAGTTGCTCTTGGTCATGCTTAATGACAGCACCAGAAAGCAAACTAGGACACATGTTTACCAGTTAGTAAGGCGGGGATAGGGATGACAGGGACAGGACACCTTCCTGAAGCCAGCTCTATCCTGAGAGACTATCACCCACGTTCCTCAATCAAACTCTTTGTTGTGCTGGGTATTGTTTCCATAATATTTAAACAAGGCATCGAGACACTGTGTCAGAGATTTTAAGGAGTCAAATGAATCAGATGGTTGGGGAGGAAGGGACAGAGATAGGGAGAGAGGAAGGAAGGGAAGAAGGGAGGGAGAGAGAGAGGAGGGAGACAGGAAGGGAGGGAGGGAGGGAGGGAGGGAGGGAGGGAGAGAGGGACGGAGGGAGGGACGGAGGGAGGGGAAGAAGAGAGTGAGATCTCTGGCTATGAGTGGTCTAGGAGCAATTTACTTCTTGAAGGTGTGCAACTAGCTGCAGTTACCAAAAGAATTTCAGTGCTTATCAAATTAGCAGGCTTAGACAGAAAACAAAAACAAAAACAAAAATACAAAACCAAATCAAAACAATACAAAAAAATTCTCATTCAGACTGTGGATCAGAGGAGGTAGTGTCAGGTCCTGACTGAGTGCAGCTGAGCTCAGAGCAGGCAGGAGACTGAGCTGGCCTCTTTCCTTAGGAAGAGCATCCTCCCTCCCCCCTCCCTCCCCTCCCCCACCCCCACAGGAAGAAGCAATTCACAGTTATTATGGTAGGCTTATTAGGGGGAGATTTCCATTAAGTCAGAGGGGTTTCTGAGTCAGCCCATTGATTAGCACCACTTAAGAAGCACCAGGGGCAACGGTGAAAGACATTGTCATTCAGCAGATTCAGGTCAACCTCACCTCCCCAAAAATGCAAACTTGTGGATTTGCTACAGAGTCCCTCAAATTCTTAAAAAAAAAAAAAAACCCTTCTTTTGACCTATCATGCAGAACAGTCAGGAATGCTGTGGTTTGAATCTCAAATATCCAAATCCACGTTCTGAACATATCTTGAGAATATGCTCCTGCTTTGTCTGCTTTGTGAGACTGTGGAACCTTCACAGAATGGGGGCTATTTATGAGATGCCTTCAGAGGTGGCAGAGCTAGGTTCTTTAGGGTCTACCTTCTTTATTTTTTAAAACCTCTCTCTCTGTCTCTCTCTGTCTCTCTCTGTCTCTCTCTCTCTCTCTGTCTCTCTCTCTCCTGTGCTCTCGCGCACATATAAGATCATACCCAGGTGGCTGCAGCAAGTGCTTTTGCCTGCTGGGCCATCCTGCCAGCCCTGGGACCTGCAACCCCCTCACCCCGCACTTTGGAGATGTAGCCATGTCCTGATTTTGGTCCCCCTCTTTGCTTCCTGGTTATACATTGTTGTGGGAACACCTACCAAACATACTTCTTCCACCATGGACTAAGTTATCCTAGCATGCCTTTCCCAATATTATAGACTGAAAGTATGAGCCAGAATACAACATCCCCTCTCTTACATTATTTCTGTCAGCTATTCTGGTCACAGTGACACAGAGAAGTCACTGATACAGAGAAGTACTGCCTTCCCACACTCCTTTCTCATTTGTGTGTCCCTCTCCGTGTTCTGTGCTTCTCTAGATACAGCCACAATAACAAAGCCCAACACTTCTCGGAATCTCATTTCTGTGGGTGGGTTCTGTGTGGCCCTCTCCTATAAATATGGTTCGCATCCTTCAAATGCACATTGCTGAGGGCTGGGCCTGATTGTGGCAGTGTGTGTGTGGGAGAATCCTTACTGCCTTGCTGGATGGACTGGGTTAGCTATCAGGAGAGTGAGTTGCTATCAATAAGGACTATGCTACCCGCTGGGCTTGCTGGGCTTGGCCTCTTTCATACATGCCAGTGTTCCCCCTTTTCTCTCTACCAGGAGTTGGAGTACCAGAGGCCCTTCTTTAATAGGGCTACCTAATCTGGAATATCTCAGACCTGAGAGCCAAAAGAAACCTTTTCTTTATATATCACAGGCATCCTATGATAGCACCAGAGAATGGACTCAATCAGATTCATATAGTAAGCACTCTAGCTATGTCCATTGTACAGACTGGAAACCTAAGGCAGAGAGAAGTTAAATAACCTCCTCTTTAGTGTTTGTAGCTATTAAGAGAGGCAGGAAAGAGAGTTTATCAGAGCCTGGATTCTTCATTGCCTGTGCATTCAGGCTGATATAGTTGGCTCAATACCTTTTCATGGTCTCCTGTGGAACCTAGTGGCCCTTTACAAGATCACCTACTGAAAAGGTCAGTTTAGGAACTTTGGGAAGGTCATGAAACACTTGCCTCTCTGTAAGGGAGAGGCTAATTAACTTTTCTCAGACTCAGGGTGGGAAGCAATCTCGACCTCGGGTGGGGACACATTCCACAGGAAGACTGTTGCCCACCTTCAGACAAGAGAAGTCACCTCATTCCCTAAAGACCAATCAGTTTAAAGGGCACATTCTTCCATCAATCATATTGTGCCTAGTTGCTGATGCTCTATTCTGCCCCTGGAGATCATATAAAAACCCAGAACAGGTGCTGGGGGTTGCCGCCTCTCCTTCGGGTCTGGGACGACCCCAGTGCACTGGAACAATAAATTTTTCTTGCTTTTTGCATTGATCCCGTCTCCATGTGGTTCACTCAGGGGGTCCCTGGTAAGCTAACGCTTTCTGGAGTCTTACACTACCACCCCCAGCACTCTCCCTGGCCTTTCTGAGGTCCGTAGCCCTTTGTCAGGTTTTTGTAAGAACTCATCTATCTAGAGCCAGATGCTTCTGTCCCTTGAACTTGCTTCCCCCCTTCAAAAAGTTTATTTTGAGGATTTTTTTTAAAAGACTGAGAAAAAAAAACCCAACAATTATTTATTTATATGTATATGAGTAGTCTGTTTTCATACACACCCAGAAAAGGATCCCATTATAGATAGTTGTAAACTGCCATGTGGTTGCTAGGAATTGAACTTGGGACCTTTGGTACAGCAGCTAACTCTCTTAACTGCTGAGCCATCTTCCCAGCCCCACTTTGAGGAATTTTAAAAAATGAAACTACACAAAGTCAGGCCCCTGTTTGGTGCCCAGTGCCATTCTAAGACCTTTACACAGCTACCTCGTTTAATCATCTTAATAGCCCCAGGAAGTTGCTTTTTGTAATTATTCTATCTTTAGAATATATGACAGATTCCAGTTAGTGATCCTGGAGACAGGCTTCCCACCGAGTCCATGCGGATCCAGCGCCTACACCATGAGTACTGAACCCCATTGGCTCGCTGAACTGGATTGCCCAGATCCGTGTTCAAAACTCTCATACCAGACATGGATCCTTCTCTCTTATCAGCCAGCAAACCCTTGTCTTAATTCCTAATATTTTATTACTTATAAGTGTGTGTGTGTGTGTGTGTGTGTGTGTGTGTGTGTGTGTGTGTGTGTGTTTATGCGCGTGCATGCGCGCTTGCTTACATGCGTGGATCTGCGCGCCTCTGCAGGATAGTGTTGGGAACTGCGCACATTTCAGAACCAGGTTCCCTCTTTCCCTGCCGGCAGCCATGTCATCACTATCTGCCAAATGTGACAAATTTCTCCCGGTTGCC